>JAQGBZ010000285.1:0-82907 GCA_034687125.1 Neelides folsomi | reverse complement strand
TTTTGTGACGACTTTTGCAAGTTTTTATCTCTGTGTACATACTACATAATACTGTGAAAGGCAAGCCAGCAAGCAATGAATAAAAAATTTTTCAAAACGATGTTTTTCTTTTATTTCAAAACTTTGGCCTTTATATATAGATTCATATTAGCTTAAATATTTTAAATATCGATAAGATGCAGTTGGTGTGCAATATATGGAATGGAAATAATAAAAACCGATTAAACTGTTGATTTGAAAAGATTGAAAATGGCAATTTCTTATTCAATTTTTACCACATCATTATCAATAATCACAAATAATTCTATCTTCAACAAAAGCTTATTTTAGTACATTAGGGATTACACATTTTTCTTAGACGAAATAATTATTTTAAACCACCTATATTTAATTATTACAATAAGTAACCGAATTGCAATTGTTCGTTTTTATTTAATGTACTTAATATCTATTCTTGTTTTATTTTTTATATATTTTTAACACTATAAGTAGATAGATAGTAAATAAATGTTTCGATTCAATCTCTCGGCGTATCAATTTTCAATTCTTAACTCGTCCAAAAACACAAATAATTATATGATTTAATCATTAAACAATTGAAATAATGACGCTTATTTATTTTTTAAGTCTAAATCAAAATATGACAAAATATATAATATTTACTCAACACTCAATGTAATTGTTAGTTTTAACTCTTATAACTGTAATTGTCTATAAACCATCGCTATTTTCATTAAAAGTTAATTAGGTATATAATCATTTTATCATCAATAAGTAGGTCGAAGTAATAGTTAATTAATTATCATATACAAATGTCATGAATTCTTACATGGGTAATTCAACCATAATAGTAATTAACTTTTCCTATAAAATATTTTTTTAAATCCCTTTCTCTCGTTAACTAACTAAATACTCAATTAATAATCACTATAATTATGATTCAGATGTATGATAATTTGATATTTTTTATAATAATTCTAAGCAATAAATATAATCTTAAATGATACAACTGACACAGACCTATTAACTTTGTTTAATTTTTCTTTTCCACATAATTAAGTTGTTCAAATGAAGATTAAATCAAAATTAGTGTTGGTTATTAAGTAATAATTAATTGTATGTATGCATTGGCATATAATTAAACGTTTGTTAGTAGAGGAAGAATCGTCTCGCGAGGGAATATACTCATTAATATAAGTTCGTAATTGTAATTATTCAATGACTACTACTTTATTTACATATAAATATAATAGTACGCTCTATAAACTCTTGCCTTGTTCAAAATAATTATTCTCTAAAGTTAATAAGTTAATTAATATAAATGAGAAAAATCCTATATCATAAAGGCTCCTTAAATACATTTGATTATTTGTGTATTTAAGCTAAATTGTGTCATGTTTTTAGTTGATTACGTCTTATTTATTATTAATTAACACATCTATATTATCAATGAGCTTTCCTATTTACATTTATAAGCAATAAAGATTTCAACACTTACTTTTTAAATTCGCTAATCAATTTCCAAAAATTACCATTCGAATATAATGAATTTTTAAATCATTCTAAAATATTTTTAACCATTAAGAAGTAATTTTATATACATTGTATATTTAAAATATATGTTTTATTGATTACAAATGTAAATAAGTGATTTTAAGACAATGAACGACAGCGAAGATTTGAATATTTAACTCATAAGTATAATAATCCCTTAAAATGTTTAATGAATAAAATAATCGAATCCTGTATTTTAATCCTTAAACTTTTTTGAAGTTTTTAATTAGTAAAAAATAATTTTTGATATTTTAAAATTGATTTCGCTTCGGAAAATTAATAATATATGTAATTAAAAAATCGATCCTTTAAGTTTTACATTCAATATCCTATTCTAGAGTAAAGGAACTCAATCATGGAAAAAATAACATTTTCATTCCTCTTTCTTCGCCTACAAAACTAATCTACAAAGTAATGAATCAAGAATTTATTTTACTAGTTTGTAGGAATAATTCTCTTTTTTTATTTTAATAATGTACACATATGTATTTGAAAGTTTAAATAAGCTTGGATTATTTAGATTCGGAAAAACATCGTACAATTGAACAGTTAAACAGTCTGGAACAATTTAACTCATCAAGTGGTCAAAGAAGTTCAAATCTTGAATCATATTTCTGAACGAACAATTTAATGGATACCCTCTTCAAAAGCCGCCAGTAGTTCTGATTGCAGGTTCATGTCGATTTGCCCAGCCATCTATTTCAAAGAAATCATATACAAAATTTTAGATCTAATTCTATGTAAATTATAAAACATAATTAAGTTTATAATTAAAAGAATGTGTTCATACAGCTTCTCTCCTTCTCCTTTCTTGTTCTCTCAACCGTTGCCGTTCCCGCTCCGATTTGTCTCCTTCTCCGTCACTAAAAAATAATAAGAAGAATGAGCAACGTTTCATTCTCTCTTCGCCTTCTAAAAAACGAACGGCCCAACGGCACCAGTGTAACCAAAAATTCATGCAGATACTTTCAATGATAAATGGCAAATTGAAAAAAAAAATTGACAAGGACAAGAAATGAAATCATAATAAAGGCACAATACGATTTAATTTCGCATGTATTTTCAAAAATTTATAAAATCAAAACGAGCTCCGAGACACATCTCTCAGACTAGCTCATTAAAATCAAAAAATCAAAATCATAAATTTCCATCTTTTGAAAGTTCTTGGGAGAAGAATTGAAAGTGAGGACATTTCCATTGCCATTGTCCCAATTGACAATCAACTCCAAGGATCGTATGAGACCTTTTCCCGACCATGCCCTTTTTTTATATATATGCCAATCTTGTATGAATGTGGTTTATATGATGCCGTTTGTATGAGAGCCGTCCCTGAGCCTATTGTAACATGTAATTTCTGTGGTTACTCTTTGGGGGGTGGCGGCGGCGGGGCGGGGGGCTGTGTAGCTCTTCTAATCTTCTCGAGTGCTTCCTCCTCCTCCTTCTTTGCCCGCCGCTCTGCCTCGTGTCGAGCTCGTTCTTTCTCATGGATCTCACTCTGCTTCCTCCTCATCTCCTGCTGCACTATCAAGGCCCGCTGTCGGTCCTCCTTCTCCTTTGCCGCTTTTTTGAACTGCTGGAAGGAGTTGAGAGCCCTCGGCTTCGAGTCCCCTCCCCCAACATCCGAAACTCCGCTCCAACCACCTCCTGGCTTCATGGCCTTCCCAGTCGGCGACTCTCCGCCCTTCCCTCCTCCGTCCCCATTCTGCAGGTGTTGGACCATAGGAAGGACCTCAGAAACGGCCGGGACCTGGACCTGATGATGCAAAACCGGCTGGACCATCGGCCCCGGTCCCAACTGATGATGTTGTTGCACCGGCAACTTTATTTGCTGTTGTTGTTGTTGTTGTTGTTGTTGTTGTAGAGCTGGAGGTTGATGGACCCCCAGTGGCATCGGCAGCTGATGATGCCCCTGGGGTTGAGCTTGTAGGATCGTCGGCAATGGCGGGAGTTGAGGGATTTGTGGGGCCGGGTGAACGTGTGCCGGGAGGGCAATCGGAGGTGGATGTTGGAGGAGAGGGGCGGAGGACGGTGCTGGAGGAGGATTCGGCAGCGTCGTTGGGCGCCCAATGCCGCCACCCGTCGGCTCACCAACCCCCCCACCACCCGCTTCAAAAACATTATAGGACGTTACATATGAGACGGACAGGAGACTACAATAACGCGAGAGCGAATCATGAGATTGAAATAATAATAGAGTGCAGAATGCGTCCACGGCTCTCTTCTTTCTTTCTCTCTCTCTCTCTCTCACTCGTGTGTACATATTTTAGACAGACAGACAGGTCATCAGGTTGATTATTTGAAATAGAAAACAGTGGTTTTCGAGTTTATTCAGAGGAGGCTGATAGCTGGGCGGGCGGGCGGGGGAGAGTGCAGGGGGGGCTCACAATATGTCTACCCCACATTCTGCACTCTACTTGCTTTATAATTCATAGTACTTTTTGGCATGTTTGGTTTTTTAGTTGTTCCTAACCTGCTTCCGAATCGGAAGAGGATGAATCACTCGATGACGACGACGAGGAGGAAGAGTCGGAGTCTGACGAAGAAGACGAAGAGGCTGATAACCTCTCTTGTCCAACATCTTTTTCTATTATAAATCAAATAAATTAATCAAGGCACCCATCAACTTTATTAACGATTTATCATTAATTGAAATAGGTCCTTTATTCTCACCTTTCTTTTTTGGTTTTCCAAGGACGCCGGACACATCTTGAAGCCTCTTCTCCAACTCTTGTTTTCTCTCTGTCATCGATTCGACCTTAGCTTGCGTGGAACTTCCGGCTGGTTTTTTGGCTATACCACCATATTTATAAATTAATAAATTTTCTAAGCATTTAAAATTGAAAAATTAATATTTTACTTTTATTTGTAATGTTTACAATGTATCCATTTAGTATTTCAATAAAACCCTTTGGAATTCAATTCAAGACCTACAAACCCATTGAGATATGCTTACAGTAAGGTTTTCTTGGTTTTTTCCTAAGACATGATGCAACGTAGGCTTCCAATTCCCTCAATGTTGAAGGCTTAAGGGTCTCAAAGTCAATCTCGATTTCGTCTGGGTTCGAGTCTCTCAGGCTTGGTTCTCGGCTCTGTATGATGTGGACCACCCTGCCGAGTTTATCTCCCGGCAACTTATTGATATCAAGGGAAAGTTGCCTCTTCTCATCATATGACATTGGCCGAGCGGTTTCGTCTTCTGATTCCACTTCAGGAAGACCGGTTGGATATTCTACTCCGCCGCCAGGACCCCAAGCCGCAGCCTTTTTCTTCCCAGAGGCTCCTTTAGGTTTTTTTGGAGCTCCAGCAGGTTTCCCTTGCTTTTTCGCTCCTGGAGTGGGGTTCTTATTTATGGGAGCAGCAGCGGCTGAAGGGAGAGTCAAAGGACCTTCGTCCTTCTTCTTCTTCTTTTTATTCTTCTTTCCGCCACCAGTGCCTCGAGATGCTATTAAAGATTCCATCTGCTGTTGCATCTTGCTTAACTACAATATTTAAATATCCCCAATTTATTTTAATATCAAAAAACCGATTGAAAATGGTTTAAAAAATAATAATTTGATGGTCAAAATTAAAATTATATATTACTTGATCTTGAAGTAGAACGAGTTTTCTGGCTCGTTCTTCTTCGGAATCATCATCGTTGGGATCCTCATTCATACCACCTTCGTCTGATTCATGGTCTTCGTCAGAATTTAAAGGTTCGTCGGGTATTTTGGCAAACTTCATTTCGAATATGTCTTGAAGTTTTCTAGCCATCGTTACAACATCATGATCTGGTGGGTTGTACTTGTAGCAATTGGTAAATATAAGACGAACATCAGATGCAAATTCAACTCCTGTTGAGTACTCGCGGTTGTCCATCTTCACCTAAATAAGTAAAATGAAAAAAATATAAATGAAAAAGATTTTCCATAATGAATTAAAATTATTTATTGTGTTTTCAATTATCCTCACTTTTACTGTTCCAAGATCCATAGGTTTCTTGATAATGTCGTGGTAATCGTGAAGTCCTAGCATCTCAGCATCGACGGGCTTGTAAAAAGGCCACGCGTAGTTCTAATAAAAATTAAAAAATACCAACTCTTCTATTTTTATATCCAATTAAAATTATTTAACAAATACATTTTAATAATTCAAACTTACAGCGTGTTTTTTGGAGAACAGTTCTTTTAAAATCTCATTACAGGCCTTGAGGGAATCCTTAAGCTTTTCTTTCGGCTTCGGGTGGTTCGTGCTCGTCGGAGGTGTTGTGTCTAGAAGATCCTTGTTCACTTTCTTGATCTGTCTTCCACTCTCCCGCCTCGTAGAGATCTTACCGGCAGAATCCGAAACTAAACCTGACGGCGTCGTGGTGTCTGCTTTCCTCTTCACACCTTTCTTCATCTGAGCAAAATAATATTGAATTATTTATTTATCCAACTTTTTAAAATAATTGAATACATAATCAATTATATGTATTTTAACATTTTTATTAACATAATTGTCACCAACCTTCGATGGAACCTTCGTTTGTTGAGGTTGAACATAAGGAAGGTCAGAAGGACCGAAGTGAGGCTGTATCATGGTCGAGGGCATTTGGGACATCATCATCTTCTGCTAGATATTGTTAACAATTGATTTGTTTACAATTTACTATCTTCATACGAATTCAAATATTAAAATAAATATTAAAATATTTGAATGTTCACCTGTGGGTGAACTGCAGGGGGGAGGAGGGTTGCTTGTGGAGGAGGTGTTGGCATCGCCATTGGAACTATTGGCATGGGCACGGGAGGTGAGAGGATGGAAGTTGCTGCAGCAGTTGTAACAGGTTGATGCAACGAACCCGATGCCGCCGATAGAGGAAGAGAATTTTGGGTTCCGGCAACTGTTGACGTAACAGTCCCCATCCCTAGTTTTGGGGGGCCAGGGGGTTTTAGTAAATTTCCTCCTATTTTCCGTTTTCCAGCTGGACCTGAAATAATATTTTTCATATTATTATAAATGGAAACTTATATAATACAAATATATATGAGGGTTTTTATACATTAATAATGTAGCAGTAATAATTTCCGAGAATATGATTCATGAGAAAAACAGTTTACTCAAAACAATTTACGAACAACTTCAACAAGCCAACAAGACATTAAATTCTAAGAAATTAAAACTTTATGCTGAACTTGTTAAAAAACAAAAGCTCAAAAACATCGTTGACTAAACGAACGTTGTTGAAGGATATTGTCGATAAGTCGATAGGCAATAAAAAAAGACGCCAAACATCGCCAATGAGTAATAACAGTAATATACTTATTGCTCATAAGGTTCTTAATTTTACTCAAATATCGTATTACAAATGACTTCACACTTTCAGAAGTTTCAGACAGCCCTTTCTACTATCGTATTTAATCGTATTATCTTATCTTTTAAACTACAAGCATTGCCTCGTTCAGACACGAAATGTACATTATTTTAAATGAACCAATGAATAATAATTAAATTGAATGGTTATTGTTATAAAATAAAATTTGACCTTTTCCTTTCTTGGGAACCTCTACGGCGACTTCTTCTTTGGGGAGCTCAGCGACTTTTTGTAGGAAGATTTTCTCGAGTTTTTGAGCCATGAGAACCACGTCTTCTCCTGGCTTGTTGTAGACGTAACAATTTGTGAACATGGTCTTGAAGTCGTTGAGACACTCTTTGGCGCACCAGTAATAGCCATTATCTAACCTCTTCTTTATTGTCCCCAAATCCATCGGTCGACGAATAATTCGGTGGTAATCCTAAAGAATAAATAATGAAATTAGTGGCATTCTAACATTTATTTTATAGTATTTTACATTTCATATTTATATGCATTTAATTATGCAAATAATAAAAATAAAACGCAGCACGCTTCTTCTATTTGACCGCTTATATTTATAAAATTAATTATTACATCAAAAATTCTGTTTTGATTATAAAATAAGTGGAAGAAATAATGTATATTTTAATGGCGACCTAGGTCAAATTCGATTAATTTTATAATGAAATGAATAACTCACGGGGATTTTTAGTTGGACAGCGTTTACGGGATTATGGAAGGGCCAGGCATAGTTATGTTTCCAAACATTCTTCATAACATTTGCCTGGAGGTAGCGAAGTTGGTTTGTCATTCGCCCGGGTCGATCCGGAGTGGGCACATAAGGCGGTTGGACAATCCCATTCACCGGCTCGATGTAGGGTTCTTCGCGGATGGGAGTTGACTTCCCCTCCGATGGCGCCGGGAGATTCATCCCTCCTGAAATTTCCATCAAATAATTACAAACTCAATTCACAAACAATGTGCGGATATTTAAAACACTTCAACTCCTTCAGAGGATCGGAAATGAATGGAAAAAGGGCGCCCGAGAGTGCCGTCACATAACGCGTAGCATCTATTTCTTATTCTCCTCCCCACCCCTCCAAACTACTTCCTTAAAAAGGGTCTGGTCGTCCTCGGGGGTCATCATGGCCTCAAGAAGGGTCACGGTCATCAAGTCGAACAGTCTTCGTCAAACCATTCCATCATCCACAGCGGCGGGGCCGAACCAAATTTTTATTTATCCCAATTTTAACGGAGGGAAACGGAGTTGGGCGATTTGGGGATGTTCCGCCACACACTAACGGGTCTTCCGCGGTCGCCTGGCACTCCCGGGTGGAAGTAGAGGGTTCAAAGGTCGGCGGAGAAGATGGTCCGGGTTATTACCTGGGGGTTGAGGGACGTCTGACCGGCTGGTCTCCATAAATGTGAGGTAAAAGGGTCGGGTTGATCGTTGGGATCAGGGGAGTCAGTGAGTCACCGCAATGGCGGACCAGCAACTGAAACTCTCTCTCACCTCGCTTCCTTGCGCATGGCGGATGGGGACGCCGCCGCTCCCCCACACGTCCCCGCCCCCATTCCACCCCCGAATCCGAATCCCATTTAACTTTTAACCCCAGTTAACCCGATCCCGCCCAGGATCACCCGCCCGGCTTGGGAGGATATGGAGGAGATGACCGAGCGGCGGGAGGAGGATGACATGCCCAACCGCCGTCCTAAATAATTGATTCTTGATGGGATATTATCGAGGGGAGATCAAATTCTTTTCCCACTAATTTCATCCACATGCTCCCAAGCGCCAGCGTCGAGATTTGGATTCGCCAATCGGTTTATTATTTACCTGTAATTACACACCTTCCCATTTCCCATCTGTTATGAACGTTTTCTCTATTTTCCCAAGGCCCTTTAAGGGCCATTACTTCCTTGTCAATTTCTACATAAAAAAAATGAATGCAACTCAAGACAAAATTTCATCAGCCAACATCATGAGATCATTTTTTAATTTGGTTATTTCTCTATTTTATATTTTTAAGATTAATTGGCAAATTACTCAATTCTCTTTTATATTGGAGTTCATTAACAAAGAAGCAACAAATGCATTTTAATGGTTGTTGATCGTTTTCTGATTCATGTGATGATTTGATAGGGAATTCATACAAGTGAGAGATTCGCTAATGAAATAATGTGGCTCGTGCATGCAAGAATTGAGGTAAACAACTACGCCAGGTTGATGTTAATTAATTGAAGATACGAGAGTTGAATGAAATGAGGAGGCGAGCCAACGGACAAACAGAACATTATTATGACGAGATCATGAGATGCGTGAGTACAGAGATGAGATTTTACGGATTTTTCCCGTCGGGATCCCTCTTACCAATAAAGGGGAATTCCGTGAATCTTTTCCTCGTATGTGACTCCATGGCGCAATGGTAGCGCGTCCGACTCCAGATCGGAAGGTTGCGAGTTCAACTCTCGTTGGGGTCAATTTACTTTTAAATTTTTTAATAATTTCATCAAGCGTAATGTAATTATACCAAATAATGCATGTTAATTTTAAATTTTATTTTTTAAACTTATTTAATTTATAGTGCCATTAAAATGATTTTTTCATTTTTTTATTTAAAGAGTTTTACTCTCCGAAATTAATTAAAATCATTAAATATTATTATTTACTTTTGAATCAGTGGTGTTAATGAGGGTCTGATGGCGAGTGAGTGAGAAATAAAGCTTATAGATATGATTAAATGATTATCAAATGATTTTCTTATTTAGTGAAAATAAATGTACACTTGGTTGATTTCAAAGCATCCGAACATTTATTTAATTTTAAAAAAAGTCAGTTTTATAAATATTTTATACGTACGAAAAAATGGAAATTTTTAGTCACGGCGTACGTACATATCATTATCATCGAAAAGACTAGAGTTATTTACAGTAAAAAATTTGGGCGTTGGGGCTGTGTCGAGGAAAAAGGTAGTATTTGTGTAAGTTTCAATTGAGGCTCATCCCATAATTACCTCTGAATAAAATGTGAAAATTCTCTGAGAACAGATTGGAGCTCTGCAAGATTCTTGTCCCGAATTTGGGCCTCGATTTTAGATAGAATGGAAATGAGCTGAAACCGCGGAACCGGACTCAAATTCTCTGCGTAAGCTGTTCCCCACCGGTGAATAATTGCTGCTTCTTCCAGAATCGGAATCAAATTCCCAGTCGAGCAAGTGAGCGTCGTGATCATTGCGTCTAATGCAAGCCATTTACTTACAATCTCTGACTTCTCAAGCGTCTCGGCTATTCATACAAAAAACAGTAAATTCATAAAATTCTAATCCATATTTTGCATTTAAAACAAATAAAGAAATAATTTATATTATTTTTTGTTATAAAATATTGATCTTGATGTATCAAATTAAATATAATTTTATTAAAGGTAAAAATTACCCTGTTTCCCATTATCTTTCTTAAGATGTGCTGATGGTGTTGCGTAAATGGGATTAAATAACTTTCCTTTAGGTTTAATGGGAATGGCTGGTTTCTCTTCAGAGTAATTCCTCTCACTCACTCCCTTACGCCCTTTATCACCGCTCTTTTCATTCTTCAGAGGAGGACGACGATCAGGTGGAGGCTTCTTGTCAATCACCGGCTTCTTCCCTTCAAATTGCCTCACCAGGTCACTACTCTTCTTCCGAATTTCATCCTCACCCCTCTCTTCGCTATTTTGCTTCTTTTCCTTCCTCTTTTCATCCTCACCAAATTTTTCTCTTCCGTCCTCTTCTTTCTCCCTCTCTTCTCTCCTCCTTCGCTCACTCTTGCTCGTATTGAACTCAATCCTTCCTTGACTTTCATCTCGCACCCTTGTGTCTTTGCTTCCTCCATCTTTACTTAAATGGCTCTTAGGAGGTTCGCCGTATTTCTTCCCAGGAGTCTTCGGTTCCTCCTGGTTGTTCCGCTCAGTCCGCTCTCTCTCCACTTTCTTTAAATCATTGACAAGCTTTTCGGCCAGGTTGGCTCTCCGACTGTTCATACTATTACTGCTATTGCTCTCTTCCCCATTTGGTTCTCGTTCTCCGTGGTTCTCCCAAATTTTCTTTAAGTTTACAATTGACCCAGTGCTCGATCTCTTCATGTCCTCTTCATTCTTTTGAACCGGGTTAACCTTTCTCAACCGCGACTTCAAAGTGGAGAATTCAAGTTCCTCTTCACTCCGCTCCGGTTCAGTATTTCGTGATGATGGTTCTCTTTGGACTTCTAGTGGTTTTTCCTCAGAATTTAAGGATTTGCTCTTCAATCGGAGTCGCTCACGCAACCGTTCCTTTTCCCGTTTACCCCTCCTTCTCTCTGGTTCTGACTCAACTTCTTCAAATGACCTCGGAGACTCTTTATCCTCCTCTGACTCCTGGAGGGAATGTGGTGGTGAGAGCGGGGCTGGTGGTGGCGGATGCTGAGGGACTGAGGCTGACGAGCTCGAGGATTTTTTGGCTTTTTTCTCCTTGTCCTCGGGAGGGCGGAAGGAGGACATTGAGAGTTTTTCAGGTGATGAGAAACTCGTGAGTTGTTCGTGAACAGAAGAAGAGAACCCAGAAGGGACGAAGGATGAAAAAGAGGTGAGTTGTTCGTGAGGAGATAGAAATTCTTCTGGAGGATCAAATTTAAATGTTTCCAAATGACTGTCCTCTCTTTCGTCATCAAAATCGTCGTATTTGGGTCGAAGTTCTTCATGAGATCTGTAGGTCTCCTGGTTCACTCGGCGGGATTTGAGAGACTCGAAGATCTCATTGACGAGTTGAGCGGCTGGATGACCAGGAGTTTGACTTCCTTTTGGCTCCTCGAGGGAATCAAGATAGGCTCCGATTCGTGCTCCTTTGGGAAGTGTGCCGTACCGATTTATCGCCTTGCGTACGTTCACTTCCTCAAGGGCAAATATCTAAAACATATGATTGATTAGTAAAACATGAAAGTCCAGTCGATATATCCACCTCAGAATCTTTTAAATCCCTTATTGCTTAAAGTAATTAGTTAATTAGTAATATCTGTACATATATTGGTATAGGTAGATTCAATTGTAATAGTAATTTGTAAGTTTAATTATCAAATCACCTTAGTCATATTTTTGTCTTTCGAAGGGAATGTGCGTGCTTTAACGAGAATGTCTTCTTCTTCAGGTTCCTCGTCGAGCTCACAAGTGGAGTCTCTGAAAGAGGAAGTTCTCTTTGGCGGAGCTGGAGGTGGATTCTTATTTGGCCTTCGAGAGATGTAAGGAATCGGATCAAACACTGGCTCCTGGAGAGTTACCAATGTCCCGTGAATTTCCCAGAAATTGGGTCTCTCGTTGGGATCCCATTTCCAACAACTCATCATGATTTGGTAAATGATTTCTGGGCAGTTTGGAGGACATTCCATTCTAAAGTTAATAACAATAAAATAATTTAATGGCCCTTCAAATCAATTGATAATAGGCGAAATTCGGATTTAATTAATTTTTGATATTATTTTGTTTCATTATTATAATTAATTAAAACTATTATTTTATAATAAATTCAACGAATTAAGAATGTTTTCAGTTTATTACCTATGACCCTTTTCAAGCATATGATAAACATCAGTCAGATCGATTCCAGGATACGGACTCATCCCATAAGTTGCAATTTCCCAAAGGAGAATCCCATAAGCCCATACATCACTCTGGAAAACCAAGGCAGATCATTTGTAAGCAAAGTGAGTTCTCATTAAACTTAATATATTGTTTTGTTATAAGGTTAGAACTCCTATAACTATGATTTTTGAATAATTCCTCCAACTCACTTTTGTTGAAAATTTGTTATATGCGAGTCCTTCGGGAGCAGTCCATTTAATAGGAAACTTGGCACCGGCATGAGCCGTATAAGTATCATCTCTCATGAGACGAGCAAGGCCAAAATCAGCAACTTTTACAACAAAAGCAGGCTCCGGGTCAGATGTTACGGAAACGAGGCAATTTCTTGCGGCCAAGTCTCGATGAATGAAACTCCTACGTTCAACATTGGATATATAAATTAGTGAAGGCAATTCTTAAGAAAAGTAATTTTTAATAATTAGAATAAGATAAATTACCTAGCTTCAAGATAGGCCATTGCTGAAGCAATTTGTGTTGCAAAGTGTAGCAAAACGAGATGAGTCACAACACGGCGATCGGCGTTTCGGAGGAAATCCAGTAAATTCCCCAACTCCATAAATTCAGTAATTATATAGTAAGGTGGTTCACGAGTACAGACTCCTATCAACCTCACAAGATTAGGATGGGTCATTGCTTTCATGATTGAAGCCTCTTCAAGGAAATCTTTAAGAGCCATTGTATCCTCCTATTTCAAACGTTCAAACATTAGATATTCAATTAATAATTTGATCACAATGTTCCTGTAAAAGTATGGCAAACCTTGAGAGTTTTGACTGCAACAACCACTGAACCATCTCGCTTTTTCCAAAATGCCTCATACACGTCACCATATTGCCCTCCGCCCAATTTATGCCTCATTGTGATGTCTCTTCTGTCGATCTCCCATTCATCAGGTTCTGTATAACGAAGTTTACGAATATCATAATTTATTGATTATTTCATAAAAATATTTTTCTCTTACCAGGAGAAATGGCAAAAAGAGTCGGCTTGTGACATTTCGGAGCCGGATAAAGGAGTTGAGTGATCAATCCATCTGAATGCATAGAGTGATGATGAACCAGCTCAGCCAATGTAGAAAATCTAATTCAAGAAAATATATTTTGTTATTTTGTTTGAAATTAACTATTCATTTCGTCAATTTTTGACATCGTATTTAGGAAATTGTAATTACCTCGACTCGGCAGTGACATATACTCGACCTTCAATGAGATCTTGGCTGATCCTATAGTGGTAAACTCTCCCTTCGTGTCGAAGTGAGATACTTCGCTGACCGGGACTCGATTCTGACTCTCTTACTAGGAAAGACCCGTTGATCCCAGAACTCAATAGATACTCGGCCGCATTACGACTAATTCGTCCGTGATACCTGTAGAGAAAGTAAAGAATGATTAGTTATGTGCATGGGCCAATTGCACCCAAATCCGATCCGAATCGAAGATATCGATCGTATCAGGAACGGTGTAGCATGATAAATCACATCACAATTTATTGTTAATGGAATACCAAGAGTGTTTCTCGAGTGAATTAGCGGGAGAAATGTAGTTTGAGGGAACCCAGCCAATCCGCCCATTTATCCCTTGGGCTTCGCACCATTCCCCGTTACGGTTGTAGCTCAAAACCCGAACCTTCTCTCCTTTTATGAGACCCAGTTGATTTTCTCCCGACACCTGCCAAGTTAATCAGTTTAATAAGTTAATTCTGGTAATTTTAGCCCATTAATGAATTAATATGTAGCAAAGCAGTTTTAGGAATAAAACTTTATCGGTATTTGTCAAACCTGGAAATCATAGAGAGCAACGAAAAGGTCCTCATCGGTGAAATTTTCATTCGAAGAGAGCCATTCCGGAGGATCGGGTAAAGGTCGACCCGCTAGCAACGCTTCTAAAAATTAAAAAATGTACAATAATTAGAACGGTCATATCATTGTTAATA
Organism: Neelides folsomi; assembly: GCA_034687125.1. Lineage (NCBI taxonomy): Eukaryota > Metazoa > Arthropoda > Collembola > Neelipleona > Neelidae > Neelides > Neelides folsomi. Next base: position 68,457 of record JAQGBZ010000285.1, on the reverse strand, counting down.
TAAAAGGAATTTAAACATCCTAAACTAAACTCAACAGAACTCAATTTCTTCAATCGTTCAAAGTATCTATTTACTTATTCAAATAAGCAAGTTCGAACTCGCTCCACTTCGGAATCAACATTCTTATAAAAATCAATAATCATAATCATGAATAAGAAATGATGATAGAAGAATCATATCCTAAATGTCAAACTAATTAAACATTCATTAAAAATGGCTACTGGTAAATAAATCCCTTCTGGGTGTTCTGACCATCCAGGAGTTAAATTAGGCCAATTAACCATCAATTCCCCTACGGTGCAATATGGGAAGAACAATGAGGAATGGGGAATGAAGATTAATAAATAATAAATCGAGAGTAATGTACCGTGATGTTCAGCGAAGACATTAGAGCCGAAGTTTGGCCGGTGGGCTGGTCGACGAGTCGCGGACTTCGTCTGCTGACCCCCCATGGCCTTCCTGGTCTTGGACGGGTCTCTTGGGCCCTCTTGAGGTCAATTAGCCTCCCGTCTTGAAGTATTTAAACTTAATGTGAAATGAGTTTAACCCCTTTTGGGCTCCACATTACTACATAACTACACCAAAGAAGGTTCCCTACATTTACCCTTTCCCTATTGACTTCTTCCCATTGGATGTGTTGGGGCGAGGGTTTGGCCCACCGCGAGATGCCGCAATGGGGGAGTTTCTCCGGGGACTTTCTCCACCACCAATCGATTGAGGGAACACGAGAGAAAGGCGGAGAAAGTGATGAGGACGATCCTCATCCTCACTCTAGGTCAGGAGGTCACGTTGGTGTGATTGGATCTAATTGGATTTTTTTTGTCTTGCAGCGTTTGCCACCGTCTCTGCTTGGTTGAAGTCCTGCCCTAGAGACGAAGGACAGGCTCAACTTGAAGGGAGGGCGTGCTTGAGGAAATGCATCTCTGACGAAGACTGCAAGAGCAAGAAGAAGAAATGCCTGTGTGATGGAATTTGCGGACTTAGTTGTGTCAAGCCGGGTAAGGGTCATCATATTTCATTGTTTCCGTTGTCTAATTTATCATTTTTATATTAACGATCTGACAATGACCGTGAGGCCCAGATGCTCTTTATTGGAGAGGAGGGGAAAGGAAGGGGCGATGAGAAATTGTGCATCGAAATCCTATGCACTGCGTATAAGAAATAAAGGATCTTGTATACACGCGAGGATGTGGTGAAGATGTATAGAGAAGCTAAAATCGATTTTCACTAGACGCTTTTTGTTTTTTATAGAGAAAGAGTGCCCAGACCCTGAACCGCCGCCGGAAATAGGCAAAGTCACCTCGAATGGGAAAACATTTGGATCAAGGGCACACTACAATTGCCCCGAAGAGTACCGGGTGATTGGAAATGAAGAGAGAGTCTGCCAAGCAGACGGAACATGGTCGGGGACAAGACCATTGTGCAAGAAAAATAGTAATTGATACATTTAATTTATTTTACCACTTTTACATAAATGATAAGATGAGGATCTTTATTAAAATTAATTTAAGAAATTCAAAATTAAAATTAAATAGCATGAGTATACAAATACATGGGCTGCGGTTAAGACCTTTATACTTTCAGTTTACTGCAAAACGCCACCAAAAATCGAGAATGCACGGCATAATGCTCCTGCAGGTCAATCGACATTCGATCTTGACACGAGCCTGCAATACAATTGTCATCCGGGGTTCACAACAAAGGGATTTGCTCGAACCAAATGTTTTTTCTATAATCAAACCGCCAAATGGTTTGGTCCTGACATCACTTGCGAACGTGAGTCGATTTCCCAAGGTTTGAGACTCCCATTCTTAAAATCTTAATCATATATTCTTGAATGGTTAGCCAAACCATGTTCCGAACCCGCGTCGATCATCAACGGGCGGATGGAGGGTCCCTGCCTCCATTTCAACTGCGTCATCACCTATGTTTGCCAGCCTGGATTCGAGCTCTTGGGAATTTCAAAGTTCATCTGCAATGCTGATGGAAATTGGAGCCCCAAGGAAATTCCATCATGTGTCCGTATGTGTTTTATTTCAAATACCTTTAGCTAACAATAAGTATAAATATGCATACTTTATGTTCAATCAACAAATTAGTAGACGCTTGCTAGTCGGATCATTATTTATAAGATACTCTACAACGTTAAAACTTAATTATTTTTCTAGAATCTGGCATATAATTTGGCAATAAATCAGCACAATTTAATCTTGTTTAGCATAACATGCTACCGAATAATAAATTGGATACTATTGGCATATACATACAGTAATTTCTTGCGCTTCATTACAGCAATTTAGATGATAACTGTAAGATTAGAATTGTATAGATGTAATTCCTTTTTAATTACAATCTCGAATTATTTAACACAAATACCGGGTAGATACCAAATAAGTACAGGTAGATATTTAGGTGAATTTGGGAACATTTTGTATGTTAATGTTTGTGGTTAATTACATCACTTCATCATAAGCGAAATGTTCTCCGATGAAATCATTAGCATTTAATTGTTTTTATAAGTAAAACTGGAATTTGAAGCAATAAGAAATTGGCATAAATTGTTATTTAATTTCTGTTTTTACCAGCCGTTCAATGTCCAATACCCGAAAACCCAACGAACGGCAAAGCCTCATTTACATCTGTGAGTTTCAACTCTATCGTGAGCTACGAGTGCAAGTACGGGTTCGGGCTTGTAGGAGAAGGGACGCGACGCTGTGGCCCCGATAAACGGTGGACGGGCGGAGAACCGGCATGTAAAGGTAAGCTTGGAAGTTGAAAGAATGAATTGGTGAGGAATTGTGGCAGAAATCAACTGCGGGTCTCCGGGGCTGTTGTGGAACGGATGGCTCGAAGGGACACGGACGACCCTCCACGCCGTCGTCCTCTTCCACTGCCAGGAAAATATGATTCTGGTCGGAGCGGATCGGTCCATATGCCAATCGGATGGCTCATGGTCATCTTCCCTTCCCTCATGCTTTGGTATTTTACTCACTTACAAATACTCACTCATTTTGAATTAACAATTGTCCTTTGTCAAAACCATTCGATCGCTCCTCCAAAGGTCAACCGATTAAAAAGGTTAAATGAATGTTAAATTTAACTCTGTTAAAAAATTTATTTTGGAAAGTACCCAAAAAATAATACATACAGATTTGTATAAATAATATTACTTATATTGTATTATGTAAAAAAGTCATGAATACATTATAAGAATGAAATCAGTTCAAAGGAATACAATTGGAGTTTTTGGAGTTAAAGCAGCTTTTATGAAGTTGAAGTGAGTTGAGTTCCATTGACAGCTTCGAAGCCATCCGTTCCTCGAGAGCAAATAGTTTAAAAGGAGATTTTCCAAGCATTCACAAATCCTATCTATAGAAATCAATTGCGGGCATCCTGGTGTTCTGAATAACGGATGGATTGAGGGGTTGGATGGCATCGATGCCCAGGGAACTCTTCTGGGTTCGAGCCTCATTTTCCGCTGCTACGATAGAATGGTTTTGGTGGGGAACAGCTCGACGGTCTGCTTGGGCAACGGCACTTGGCTTAACCCTCTACCAAAGTGCCTCGGTTTGACCTTTGGAAAACTCACTTCATGTGGTTAACCTTTATATTTAATGATTTCCAGCTCCCTGTCGAGTCGCCATTGTCAAACATGGGAATGCTACCTTGAATGGAACGCGGACCGCACCGGGCGTTATGCTCCAACATGGGAAATCCATCGACTTGGAATGTGAAGAACATTTTGAACCGGCTTTCTACAACTTTTCAACTTCTGTTACTTGCAATAATGGTTCTTGGTCTCATGAACCAACTTGTCAACCTGGTAAAATCAAAAAACCCAATCTTTAAAAAAGCATTTTAGATTTTGAGACGTCATTAAAATCATATTTTAGCACGGTGCAAATATCTTCCAAGATCTCCACGGCATGGTCTTGTCATAGCTCCTAAAACGGAACATGGGATGAAAGCGAGATTTACATGTCGAGATGGATATATCCTCGTGGGAAATAATGTAACAGAATGCTCATATGGCGATTGGATTGGCGATCCTCCTGTTTGCAATCAAAGTAGATAACTTTAGTTTACACAATGCAACTTACATTTTAAACCCAAATTAATAGGAGTATAAGATAGAAGCTGTGTACTAAATTACACAATTCTTGATTAGCCTTCTGCAAATTCCCTGGAAATATTCCTGACGGCCGTGTTCTTCTTGTCGGAAACATGGGATTGTATGACTACAGAAATTATGTCACAAAAGTCGCAAACAACCGACAAATCATGTTTGAGTGCGACAGGGGATTTACTTTGGCTGATGGACCACAAGGAAAAACTTGCATTAGGGGAGAATGGGCCCCTAAAACGGATCCACCAAGGTACACATATTTTAGTATTAAAAATTCATCACCTAAAAAAGTCGTTTTGAAAGTTTAATGCCTTTTATGCAATAATACCAAATTGTTAATCTATCAATAAATACTAATGATGTGCTAAATACAGATGCATTCCAAGTCAACACCCATCTTTCCGTTGGATTCGCTCATTGAAACGAAGGAGGAGGGCAATTAAGCCAGGAGGTTCTGTCGTTAACAGAAATAACAAACCCGGTGGTGGTTCAGGTCCAAGCTCTCGAAGAGGAAAGAAAAAGAATAAGCAAGGAGAATCCGCTGAAAATGAAAAACGTAAGTATCTATAAACAATGTTATAATTCGAAAAATATTAATTACAATAATTAATTTAATTTTCCTTTTATTGACAGCTTCATTCATTTGCGAGGATTTGGCTGTGGAATATTTGGAATACGAAATAATAAATCCTGGGGAGGACGGAAATCAAACAGCTTTCTCGCAAGGAGCTGTAGTGAAATTAAGTTGCACTCATGGCTATGGAGTTAATCTTCAAAATGAGACGATTGTCTGTGTTAAAGGATATTGGAAACCGGATGTTCCAGAATGCAATGCCTGTAAGTTTCGTCAACAAACATTTAGATCTCTTATTCTATCTGTATCATTGTGTTCTTTCATTAATGAACTTGAAATAACCGATAAAATGTATTAATTAAACAGTGCCATGTAAAGCGCCATACATAATTCACGGAACGTTGTACGAAGGAAGCAAGGCACTTTACTTTCAAGAAGCCGTAAAACATGAGAAATCTATTGAACTTCGCTGTACAAGAGGATATGAATGGAACGGGAATAAAGTTCTTCCGTGCTCATTTGGAGAATGGGCTGTTGAAGAAGCTCCAGAATGCACACCAGGTAAGGAAATTTTAAGAAAGAGTGAAATGAATATTTATTTAATTCATCCTTGTAATGGTGTTCTCTTTCCCTTAAATCTCTTGTAATTCATTTACTCTAATTTTATCCAATGTATTTAGTTCCTTGTCAGCTTCCAAAACTTGAATATGGGAATTATGTAAGCGGATTCAAAGATGGGCAAAATGTCTCACATGGAACCGAAGTAATATTTTATTTTTTAATTAATATACTAATTACTTGTGATTAGTAAACAGTTATTGGTTGATCTCTTATTCAGATAAATAATATTATGTACTCGTATTTACATTTAGGTTGACTACGTTTGCAATGGAGAACATAGAAAGATGAGTTCTGGGCCGGGCCGGTGCGAATTCAGCGAATGGCGTCCTCAAAAGCCAATTTGCTTACATCCTTCAATCAATTACAATCGAACGAATGCAAATATGTTGGCTCCGCCAGGTCCACGTAGAGCATGTGGACGACCGCCCAAGGAGAGGGATGCATTTGCTCACTTTGAAGGATTGCCAATTGACTATGATGGAGTTGGAAGGTGATAATGACAACTTAAATTCATTAATTCATTTTAGCTCATTTTTAATAAAAAATTATGCATTTTTACATGTAGCTACTCGGATGGAACGGAGATTTTATTCAGGTGTAAAGCATTGAAAAGGAAAGCCAAAAATCGTTGGAAGATCACATGCGAAGATGGTGGATGGATTGGACAAGCAATGTCTTGTGGTATGTTTTCAATGTTTTTCATGTTTTATAAATATAAGTAAATAAAATGACTATGCATTTCTTTATTTTTATAGAAAAAATTATTGATGGTTCTGGAAATGTACAAGCTCACAGTAGCGGAGCCGTAATTTATTATCCCATTTCGATATAAATAAAAACAATGCATTGAATAATTATATTTGCTGATTTAATAGGAATTCAGAGCAGAGATTCCAATGTTGAGTGCAGCCGAGATCATGAGATACGTTAACGAGTCATGTACATTTATAAAAGATCAACCCAACGTTGTTGCATTTCACGATGATCGTGAACTCTTGGCTGATGAAGAATTTCCGACCGGATCAGAACTTGTAAATGAAATCTAGGATATAACTCATATTTGAAATTTCTAAGCTTTTGTTATTTTTATTATAACTACTTTAGATTTCAAGATGTTCAGATATTGGAAAATTCTTACTAAAAGGAAATGTGAAAAGAAAATGTGTAAGCGGCCAATGGATTGGAATAACTCCCAAATGCGAAGGTCTGAACCAGGTGAACGACTTAGCATGTAAGTGCTTACTTATGCTTATGAAAATATAATTGTTGTAAATAATAGATTACATTCAGAAAAATAAATATGTGCATAAAAATCTTTCTATTTAACTAAATTAAAAATTCATAATTTAGTGGACAAAAAACCAACAATTCTTTTCCGATATGTGAACGGATCAATCACACAAAGTAACGACGGTCAACTGATCGTCTTCCCCGGAACAACTCTTCACATGGAATGTCTTTGGATTCGGAAATTTGGGAAACCAATGTGGGAAGGACCTGAAAAAGAAAAAGAATATGTACAAGGATGGACAAGAGAGGAAGACGGAAGAGATCCAAATCTTGAATATCGTCTTACAATCACTAACGCTCAGGCTGAAGATTCTGGTGTTTACACTTGCACTACACCAGCTCGTCATAATCATAAAATTAGTATTATTGTTAAAGGTGAGGAAATAGTCAATGGATAATAATCTCCATGATTAAGATTGTACATTAACTACAAGTGTAAATGCAATGTAATGCAAACCATTTTTCAAAAATTTAAATAAAGGGACGGAGTGCGAACCACTTTCTCCATATTCAGAACTTGAATATTCAACGGACTCCGTTTTACTTGGAACTCGCGTCACATTTAAATGCAAATCTGGAAACACTCTTGTCGGGGCCCAGGAAATTGTATGTTTAGCAAGCGGACGCTGGAGTCACAGACTCCCTCGTTGCGAAAGTAAGTTCAAAGACCTACTTACAAAAATGCATAATATAGGAAAAGTCATTTTTATTACCTATACATAGAAATTACTTTATTATGTGTAATGTGTAGCAATATTATACAATTAAAATTATTTACATAAGTAATTTTAATAAGGCATTAAATGGAATTTAATTTTAGACGTTGAATGCCCTGACATTAGCCAAGGACGAAGCAAAAACGAAAGCGTTGCTAAAGTGGTGGTGACCGGACGTGATGTTGGAGGCCGAGCGATCTTCTCATGTTCTCAGGGCTATTCAGCCGCTTACCCAGAAGCAACTTGCGGGACGGACGGTAAATGGTCCAATCCCGTTCCTTCCTGTCGGGGTGAGTATATTTATATTTATTTACCATTTTGAGATTGACTGAGAGGTGAGCTAATTGTCTTTTGCCAAGAGGTGGAATGCCCTGAACCCCCACCTCCTGAAAATGGATATGTGAGTGGGACGCCGCCGTACAAAGCTGGGAATCTGGCTCAGTTCGACTGCAATCAAGGATTTATGATGGAAGGGCAACCCATCGTTGCCTGTCAGGACAATGGGAAATGGTCGAAAGGAACGAGTGTCAAATGTATGTCATTTAAATATAATTCAAAATTTCAGATTACAACCGATATTCCACATCATTTAATAAGCGCGTACTTTGGTATTTTCCTTTTGATATAACTTGAATTTTGTTATATTAGGTACACAAGCTTGTACATACCCTGGAGCAACATTCGGCGGGACGATCTCGACCGTGAAGTTCTACTACATGGTCGGGGAAACGGTGACGTTTGACTGTATGGACGGGTACACGATCAAAGGAGCACGACTCCTTCATTGTTTGAGGAGTGCGAAGTGGTCGAATTCAATCCCAACTTGTGTCCCTAATGATAGTAAGCCTAATGGAACAAAGTCGAACTGAGCCTTTTATAAATTAATATAAATCCCTTTCCAGCAATGATCAACGGCCTCGATTCTCACATGTAGACTTTTCCTAGTTGACACTATCATAAATTTATAAAACTCTTTCGTAAGTAATAATAAAAAATTACTTACATGCATGAACTCTTCTTGTGGAAATACACACTTCTTGTGTATTCCAGCATTGAATTGATGTGGATAGAAAAAGTAGAATTCAATTTCTCTTTCTCTATAAGTACGAGTTTTACAACCATTATAATTAATATATATGGTCAATTTTAAACTTGTCAAGTACCAAATACAGGTGTCAAATGTCACGAATTGTAAGTTAAGGACAATTTAACAATAACTTTTAACAATAAAGATATAAAATTTAAGTTAAAACATATTGAAGATTCTTTACGATCTTGGATGACTCCTTGTGTCTCCTTCATTTTATGTATTGAATATAAATATAATATTTATCTATCCCAAATATTTATTCTATATTTAAAGTTTAATATCTAATAACATAAATATGAATTATGAGAAAAATTAGTTATATTAATTATCAGTCAAAAGATTTATTTATTTTAGCTACACCACAATTAATTACAATTTACAATCCCATATGCACAAATCTTACACGAGAAAAGGACAATGAGCTCGTTCAATTTCATTTTTCGATCCCTTAAAGAAAAGAATTGAAATGAAAAGCCAATTAATGGAACGCTAAAAGACTCAAAAAAGTGGCAACGTACTGAAACAATGAAACAAATGAAACGAATCTGTATTTACGAATTTGTATGAACGCGTATGATTTATTTACTATTACATTACTTACTATTTACTAATAGCTTATATATACAATATAAATATTATGTAATGATCATAGTTTTTATTATGATTAGTATTACCGTATTTTTATGTAGATTTAAATAATTACAAAAATAAACACCAAAAGTTAATGAGATATTATACATTACATATTGCATTAAAAACTAACAATAATTGTTTATATTTTTGTCTTTGCAATAAAGTAATAACGGGAAATTCTACATATTTAATACTAAACAAGTTATTATTTGCTATGATCTTTTATTAATGCCTGTAGAAAACCAATGTTATTGTTAAGTGATAAGTGATAGACAAAATAAGGAAATTATATCTGTGTATTAGAGGTGTCTTCCACCCTTCTCATTCTTACTACCCAACAGCAGAAAGGCTTGCGCTCCCTTTGTTCAATGTTAGACGAGGGGTCGCGCAAACCTTTATGCTCTTGGGTAGTACTTTCAATGTAAAACAGATAAAATAATTTAGAATGATTCTTGATGTTGTGTCGTGACGTGATGGTCGGAAAACAGAATAAATTAACTCAAAACTCCTAATTACTTTGTTTGAACCTTTCATATTAACTAACATTAAGCATACTTACTAGGTACAAACTAATATAATGGCTCATAAATAAATCTTATTCTAACTTTTAATAAACTTAAAATTCATCAAAAGTAAGGAGGGAGTGATACAGTTTAAGATTAAAATAGCACCCGGCTCCCTCCATACAGTTATACAAATATAGGGCATGCATGAACACAAAATTGAAGCTTTGAAATCGATGTGTACTAGTATTTTTGTATTGTTCATATTTAGAATTGTTTGGCAGAATCCGACTAACCTATAATAGGTTCTGACCCTTGTTTAATAAACCAATTTGCCATGTGTGGATGTGTCCCTTTTCCATTTAACAGTACTATCCTACTCCAAAGGACATTTTCCGAAAAGGATTAAAAATATGTACCATACAATATTAATAATATTGGAATATATGTACTCACTAAACTATATAGCTTTCCTTTACAAAACACATACCGAACCCAAATACCATAAATTATATATTTAACTCTTTAATACAATAGAATCTATCCTGTACCTGGAGGTTTGAAATAAAGATATGAATTTGGTTACGACGCATATGAAGAAATGGTTCATTTTCTTTCTAAATATATAAAATTGGTCAAGTTCTCAAAAATCTACTTTTGTAAGAAAGTAGTCATTCCTGAATTTTCCAGTCCCTTTTCCGCCAAGGAAGGAGATAGACAGTTCTCCTGAAGTGTACACGTCCATTAAATTGATCGAAATGGATTTTCTCCATTCGATCTTCTCCCTCTATTTGTATATTTACCGTAAAGTGGCTTACGGCTTGGGATGGTTTTGTCCATCAATTATGAAGAGACTTTGTCGGTGGCAATTGGAATCAAGGGGAGTTTTCTTTCATGGACAAAATCCATGGGATATTGAAGTTAAAAATGAAAAGTTCTACACGAGAGCAGTTGTGGATTTCACTCTCGGAGTGGGTGAATCTTACATGGAAGGTTGGATTGACATCAAAGACATTCCTGAATTTTTCTATCGTCTCACTCGAGACAATTTTCTCAAAGATTGCAATCCATTGAGAAGCTTCGCATACAATTTAATGTACAAAACTGTTAATCTCCAGACAAAAATCAAATCAAAAGAAGTGGCTGAAAAACACTACGATCTTGGTAAGATCTAAAATCCGTTTATAAAATTTTACAATTGGTAGTGATTGTATGCTTATGATTTTATACATTCTTGGAAATGATTTAATTTGGCTCTGTTAAAATTATAGGAAATTCTCTTTATGAAAAAATGCTCGACCCAACAATGAATTACACATGTGCATATTGGAGAATTGCTGACAATTTGAATGATGCTCAAATAGCTAAAATGGACCTTGTAGCAAAGAAACTGATGTTGAAACCCGGAATGCGGGTTTTGGATCTTGGTTGCGGATATGGAAGCTTGGCCAAATATTTGGCAGAAAATTATAAGGTCCAAATGGTCGGAGTGAATATTTCAACAGAGCAAGTCAAGTGGGGAAGAAATAAATGCAAACATTTGCCCAATGTTGAGTTTGTCCTTTCTGACTATCGAGACATTAAAGGGAAATTCGATCGAGTTGTCTCAGTTGGCCTCATGGAACATGTTGGAGTCAAAAATTATAAAGAATTCTTCACTCTTGTTCACAGTTGGCTTGTTGATGATGGAATTTTTCTTGTACATTCAATTGGACAAGCTCATAAAGGTGTTATTAAAACGGATCCTTGGGTCGACAAAGTAAAAACCAAAAATTAATTATCATACTTTAAAAATTCTTAATTTAAATTCTTAATTGTTTTCAAAAAGTATTAAAATAAATAGTTAAATATTTATTCTAAATACTATATTATGTAAGAGCGCCGGTAAGATATACCTAACATATATTATTTTAATATTTGATTTGCAGTATATTTTCCCTAATGGAATGCTTCCTTACCATTTGGAAATGTCAAATGCTTTTGATGGTTTGTTCATAATGGAAGATTGGCAAAATTTTAGCCATGATTACAGCCGAACACTCCTGGCCTGGCACCGGAACTTCATTGCCGGATGGCCCCAATTGAAAGGACAGAACGGATTCGATGACAAGTTTTTCAAAATGTGGAATTATTATCTTCTCTCAGCCGCTGGGGTTTTCAAGGCACGTAAATTCCAATTGTGGCAAGTTGTACTCTCTAAAAATGGACTAACTGGTGGATATCACTCTCCAAGATGAATCACATCAAATCAAATGACTCAATTCTTGATAGAATGTTGGAGTTTCAGCTCCAACTGTTATATATTCTCATTTTTATATTCTTTTTACTCATATTGAAATTCGGACTCATGTATTTATTTGCACGTTGAATGGAACGATACTCTCTTCGTTGATTTCTCTCTTTATGTTAGTACAATTAATTCTTACTTGCCTTACTATTCCAGTTATGTAAATAATATTCTGCTTCAGAAATGAATGAATTATTGTTTTAAAAAAAACAAAATCTCATCAATTCGTCAAGCATCTATTCCTACATATATTCCTTCCTGTATGTATCTCTTTTATGTCATGTTATCATTTAGAATATTATAATTGGTAAGTATGAATATGAAGTAAATAAATATTGAACAATATGACCAATGTCAAAAACTTTATATAAATACTTGTTATTACAAAAATTGTTTCATTAATTTCTTGTTAAGTAATAAATAAATATAAAAATCAATCTTCTTTATAAGGAGACGGCGCTACGAAGACGGCAGCTTGAATTGTTCTAGTAAGTTTAGCTAAATAGAAATTAAAAAATAAGTTAATTAATTAAAAATACATATAAGAAACTGTTATAATGGAAAAGTAGTGTAACGTGAAATTACGCATAAAAGAGAAGGTGAATTTCTTAAACACAAAGATTGCGTAAACCCCAACTCCTAAAACAATAAATCCTAATGCGAAAACATAGCCAACTTTTGGTTCATCAATAATAGGTCCAAGAACGAGGTAAATGCTCATTAGTATTACTATTGCTGGAATGATCAGTGGAACCTGTCGAATAATATCCAATTAGCATTATAAATAACAATATCTTAATTTAACTTTACACTACAAAATTGTAATTTATTTGTATACTTTGAATGTACGAGGAACGTCTGGTTTGGTGTATCTCAATGTAATAAGAGCAACCATTGAGGTTCCGTAGAATATCCAGGCAAGAAAATTGAAAAAATCAATAAGCTCATTAATATCACTAATGAAAATCATAATCACGGCCAACAAAATCTACATTTAAAACCATAATATTAAAGTCTCCTTAAATGAAATTTAACAGACATTAAGAAATTACAAATCTTAAGTTAAAATCCTTTACATTTAATAAAATGGCTACCACCGGAGTTAACCGTTTCACATGGACATAAGATACAAATTCAACCATATGACCTTCTCTTGCTGCCACATATGAGATTCTGAAAAATGACATAAAAATGTAAATTAATTTAAAAAAAGCCATTAAATTCAAAGATTGAATTAAACCTTCCAGCAGTGAATTGAGAGCCGTTAGATGTTCCAATTACGGATAAAACTACGAGCAATGGCATCAGAAAGCTAAACACTCCTAGTGTTTTATCTCCAAAGGTCTATGATAAAATTTCCTTCACATATTTGGGAGAAAGATATTTTCAAAGAATAGTTTGGCATTATTATAAGTAAATATTGTTGTTTTTATACAGAGTATTTTAATTACAACAGCTACAGCCGATGAGTCAATCATATCTTGTTTACTTAAAACGGTAAAATAACTAATGTTGACAAGAACATAGAAAAGAGTGACAAGGGGAATTCCAACTAAAATGGCTCGGGGGAGATTCTTTTTTGGTTCTTTTAATTCTTCTGTTAAAAAGTTCAAATTGTTCCATCCATCATAAGCCCATAATCCACTATACAAAAAATACTTTTTTATAAAATTCTTTACAACAATATAATTTAACTAACATGTAATGCTTAATATAAGAAAGCCTTAAACTAAACGCAAACCTGTAAAATGCTGAAGCAATTACTCCTGCATTTGCATCACTTTTGTCAAATTCCTTCGGAACATGACCTGTTTTGCCTTGGACCAAATTCACAATTCCAACTGTGATGATAATAAGCAAGGCTGATATTTTTCCAAACGTGAAGACAATTTGAGCTTTGGTAGCTATTTTTGCACTAAAACAATTTACAAATCCAACAAAACCTGTAATAATTCAAATTCAAATTATTAATATCAATATTTTAACAGTCTTTTGTTTAGAAATTAAATTCACAAACATAAATGTTATTTATTCACCAACTTCCAATGCAAATGGCTAGAAGGATGCTTGTGTAATCGTATTCAACAGTAGTATCAATATTATCGCAATAACCGGCACTCTTCAAAAGTGGTCCGAGAGCATATTTTGAAAATGCAAGGCTGTTAATGGCAAGAGAAGAAGGCTTCAACAAAAGTACTGTGACCCATGAAAAGATGAACCCGGGAAGGTCACCGAGAAACCTATGAAGTTCATTTTTCTTTCCTGGGGGTATACGAAAGGCATCTGAGTAATAAGCGTGTTCGCCTCCTGAACGGCGAATCAAAGTTCCAAGCTCGCAATATGCCAGAGCGGCTAAACAAACATTAATTATGTGAATTTGCTCAAACTATCATTTTGGAATATTTTCATTCATATTTGAAAATGATATTTTACCAAGTGTGCTTAAAACACCGCAACCAGCCCAAACAACGAGACTTAATGAGATTGAATCAACTTTCTTTATAAGACCAGTCGGAGAAACAAAAATTCCCGAACCTGTTTATTTAAATGTATAGTTTAATTTTACATAATCAAATATGTAATTTTCCATTTTGTTATGTTCATGATTGCATTGAATTGTTCATTATTTGTAAAATAAATTATTTAGGTTAAATACCTATCATTGTTCCAACAATCATTGCAATTCCACCAAAAAGTCCAATTTCCCTTTTCATCCTAACGGTTCCATCATTGTTGTGGTTAGTATGCTGTTCAAGCGGCGTGTGTGATAGTATGTTAGTATGCACAACTTGCGATTGCGACCCTTTTGGATACAATTTTATAATTTTGTAAACCATTTTTCTTATTTTTCTTATATTATTTTTATATTTCGTATTTTTAGTGAAATATGCCAAGCCTAGTAGACAGACACGCGAAACAGGAATAGTTTGTGATAGAAGGTTTTGAAGCGCAATGTTATTTGCATTTAATAATTATTACGATTTATCATATTACAATAAGTGGAGTGGCCAAAAAAATTGTTTATATAAGCGAACATTCGGTATAGTAAAATATCTACTATAAGTAAATGTGTTCATACATGAGTATACGGTAAACTTGTTAAAAATAATCTTATATTCATATTAGAATTTAATTGAAAAACGCTTATAATTTACAAAAAGTGATAATATGGTTTACTATACATGTTAGTTTAGTTTAAATTGCATTATTAAATAACAATTAGCAAGAATTTGTTAAATAAGTCTCTAAATGGTTTAAAATAAATATTGTATTTGAAGTTTAAATTACCATTCTCTTGCTGAACAGTCATTTTCCCAGGTCCACAACGCTCAATTTATTCTTTGTGTGGTTTCAATTTCACTTATTTAAACTAAATTATTTATTATTGAACACTTTGCTTATCCACTCCTGAATTACCCACTTGGTAACGATGTTCCAGGGACTTGTTCACAAATTGTAATCATTTATAATTTGGCAATACAACTCAACTCAATTGTCTGATAATCTCAGCAAAGATAATAAGCTGAAAAGAGATCAAAATAGCTGTCTTCATACCAGTATTATATGATATGAATAATCAAGGTAACATATTGATTAAATGTGCGAACAAGAAAAATTCTAGTAATCATAAACTAATCATAAACTTAGATATGTAGTTTTTAAATTAACTTGGCATTCATATTTAATAATAATGAGTAATGAGTCGCACTAGATTTACTAACCGAAAATAACAATGCAATACAAAATACCTATAATTAATTAATACATGTATTTATAAATAGTAACACATTCAAGTGCACTTACAATTAGCTAATATGTATTTATGTCGAATTAAAAATTTCCCAAATTGATATAATTATTTGTAAACTAAAGTACTAAACTGGAGTTAATATTAAATCTTCTCCAGAGATCTGACTTCATGAATGAAACTCAAAATTTACAATCAATCATTAAAAACTATGTATCTTACTATACAAAATTGATAGTTATGAAAAAATACGATATTAGGTACATAAAGTATTTTTTTGTCTGTGCAATTAAAAGTTCTTAAGGTCAGAGAATTCACTGAACTTTGAGAACCAATTAATTTTGTCGTGTTATAAAACTTTAAAGTCAAAGATCAACTAACATGTGTAATACAAAAAGTTAAATGAGTTTGTTAACATCCTCCAGTTATTTAATACATTCATTTGCCATTGACTTACAAAGTAGTTATTTCTATATTTATTCATCACTATCTTTATTCCCTGAAACGGTTGACTTTGAATCATAAGTATTTGTTTATCAATATACTCCCATGTAACCGTTCTTTATGAGATCAAACTTTCAATATGATTAATGCTCATTTGTAATATTATAGTCATTCTCAACTACAATGTACAAGAACATCCCATTAAAGATACATATTATTATTCTACACAATGTTTATTTTCAAGAGACGAAAACTTGTCAGATTTCTAAAAATAATTTATCCTTGTAATTTTGTATGTCATTATAACATTATAACATATTTAAATATATTAAGTTGTTACATATGATACTACACAAAGAAAATATATAAACATTTTAATTTAATTTGACGATCCACCTGATGCAGAGTAATGAATTCATAACGAGAGATAACTAACCATAAGTTGGAATTTTTTCGTAAATACCTACTATGTTGTACAATGGCTCAAAATTGGAACAATTAAGATTAAATTACATTCAATATTCGACTCATACTCTCAAAATCTTAAGTACAATTATGTTAAATGTTTGTCTCAATTTAAACGCTAATGACATAATTTAATGATGAACAATAAATTAGAACAAATTGTTTACAAAATATCCTTAAATGCTTAATAATGTAAGGTTAAAGTTGTAAGGTTATTCAATACCCAAAGATATAAAAGTAAGTGGAAAGGGTTATGGTTAATTATTATAATTTTAAAATTACAATAATTAGTTGATGAACATTGAAGCTTCAATTTTAATTTCACGAAAACCGTATAACATAATAATGAAATAATTCCGACCGTTGGATTTTTGATAAAGTGAGAAAATGAATCTTTTGTTGTGCATTTTTGCTCTCGTGGTCCTCCCATTATTCTGTAAATCCGAAGATGTCAAAATTAATTTATCATCCCTTAAATTGGACTTATTGAACAAAACAGAGGAAGAAAAGGAGAATGCTCTTTACACAAATTGTTCTGCCGAATGTGAGAAGGAGAAACAATGTATTGGAATTACACTTTACAAGGAAGACTCTTCAGATGAACTCCAATGCTTAAACTCAGTAATTCCTACCAACAAGGAAGAGAATAAAACAATTATTTACAGAGCCATTTTGAAGAGCAAACTCAAAAAAGTTCGCCATCTCCCATACACAAAACGGCGTCAATCAACTAAATCTCTCCGTGCAAAGCGACTCACTCGTTCAACAACGAAAAGAGATTTGAGAGAAGAAGAAAAAGAAAGCATTTTTCCCATTCTGAGTCCTAAATCTCCTAAAGATAAAAAAATTACTTTTTCACCTCTCCCTCAAACCCCAACCAACCCAATAATTGAGACTGAAAAGGACGAGGAAAAATCAGAATCGGATTCGTCAGATTATGATAGCGAGAATGAGGAAGATTTGAGTATCCAAAAACTTGACCACGATTTAAATGAACCTAAACTGAAGATAAAGTTAATACCTGATCCGAACCAATTGATTGTCAGCACTCCGAAACCAAATCAAGCTCATGTCGACCCAAACCATCCGGATCTATTCAAAGAAGTTGAAGACTTTGAAGATAAAAATCATTTAAAACTCTCCGAACCGGTTCAAGAAATCTCAGAAAAAATCAAATCTCCCGAATTTGTGGCCAATGAATTTGAAAAGGACTTAAAGAGCAAATTAAAAGAAAATCATCCTGAGGGAATTTCTGAATCGGAGCCAGAATTAAGTAAGGAAGAAATATTGGAAGTTTTGGGTACAAAACATGAAAAGTCGGGAAAGAAAAAGAACCATGATAAGAATGATGTCAACGACCTGATTGATGAAAGATTTGGAGAAACTTCAACAACTTCGGATGGAATTGAAACCACTGAAGAAAGCGGAACAGAACAAACGTCCACAATTAGTTCATTCGTTTTAACTCCAGAAGAACAAGTTACATTATTCCCTCAAACGGATGCTGACGAGATTCGAAAAATTCTTGCGTCTTCCATAAATCCAGGGCCCGAGAACCAAAGAGTAACCCAGTCATTCAAATCCAAGAAAATTCCATTCAAACTTGTTAGCCACGACTTACAGAGCAAGTCAACAACGCTTAAGCCATTAACATTGCCATTAATTCCACCACCACAAAATATGGCAGTTCCTCCAATGCCACAAGGAAATCAAAACATTGTTAATCAAGCAACAATTTCAACATTGGCATCGCCATCACTCATGTCAAACCCAACCACTGGAGTTCACATGGTTCAAGTTCCAAACCCATTTAATGGTCAACTCCCACAAAATTCACAAAAAGCACCTTCAAATATTGTAACTCCTGTTCAAGAGATCGAAGCCAAACCTTCTTGGTCAAAATCTAATCAAATTCTTCCTCAATTAATCGTTGATTCTCATCCTGTCAATGTTATATTTGACAAGAGTGAAAATCATCCTCTTTTCTTCAAAATCCCCATTATTCCCAACGCACAAGAAAGATTCCCTCAGAGTCCGCAAATTCCACAAGTGAAGGAAATTCAAAAAGCCTCAGCAACAGATGAAGCTTGTTTGTTCGAAGATCGAGAATTGTTTAAACGGTTCCTCACAGCCATCACTTTCGGATTTTTGGATGGAACACCTATGATGATTTCGTTCATTGAAAACTCCCATTGTCTTGCAGCATTCAAGTAAGAAAAACATAATATTTAAAAAACCTTTAACGCATGTATGGTATACCATTTATGGTACATATGTATATTATACCATTAAACGTACTTGTATAAATGCTTGTCTCATGTGTGATACAAAGTAATTTATCTGATGAACATTAAATAATTGAGTACTAACATTAAGTGCCCTTTAATTGGAGATTTGTAATTTTACTTTTTAGTAAAACTGGCTCTGAAGTTTTGCTACCCTTGAGAAGAGTTTTTAAGGACTTTCCCCAAAACGAGAAAGTTGTTGCAGCAGGAACGTTCAATGATTCAATTTATCTTTTCGACTCTTCACACAGTAAATAGAAAAGATTAATTAACTAACGAACAATTAGGAAATATTTATTTAATTTAACATCTATGAAATGTGTACTATTTTTTATATAGATCAACGAGTTTGGAAATATCCGATTGGATTATCATCATTTAAATTGGAAAACTCTCCTGAAACCCTCTCATTGTCAAAGATCGACTTTTTAACTTCTGTTTGTGGGTTTGACCGAAATGACAAGTTTTTTGGACCAATGGAAATTGAGGCCTTTTATGAAGTTCCAAAAGGAGATGGATCGTCGGGTTGTATTCTTTTTGACAAGTAAGTTAATAGCGTATTGACATATTTTATCCTATATCTATAATCTAGATAAATACAAAGTTATTTGTTTTCATGAATAAATAATGTAATATTGCGTAATTCAAATAGGACACGAGATCCATTGATGACCCCCAAAGTGTCATTTGAATCAATTTCATTAGTTGATTCAATTCGAGCTCTTCTCGAGTCTGAATTTGTCAACTTCGTTCGAGGAGTTTTCTCATGGGGCGACGAAATGCCAGCAAAATCTTTCTACGTTTACGGAAGCAATGGAGAACTTTATGGCATTCACCGGAATGAAAAGTCAAGAACTGGAGGAGGATGGATGCAACCGTTCTTTACATCCGTACCATATGAAGTTTTTCCACACGCCCACACTAATTGAATTTTAATCTGATTAAATTATATTTTATGTTTACAGATATTGATATGTACAGCTTGTTTACTTTGTACCTTTCTTTTTTAAATTCCTAATAATACTATAATAATAATACTTCATTAGTTATTAATAATTTAAAAAAGAAAGGTACAAAGTAAACACGCTGTACATATCAATATCTGTAAAAACTACTAATATTATCAGAGTGGCTAAGTTGTGTACCTAGTTGGGTTTACCTATTAAATGGAATTTTTAGTTTAAAGTTATAAAAATGAGCATTTTATATTCACAATTAAATTTATTCATTTAATCAATTCATCTAAAATTAAATTTTACCTTGTTTATAAAAATTGTGGGAATTCGTAGATAGAATAGTGTGGAATAGTTTACATTTAGACAGATTATTGTTTTTAAAGTAGTAATATAACATCAGCAAATGAGTGAATTATTCCCAGAAAGAATTTATATTTATTATTTACATAGAATGGATAATTTATAATTACTCCTCTGGTTCATATGAATTGAGACTTTTTACCTTCCTTTTCCTTGGCTCGGCCAAGGAAAATGAAGGTAAAAAGCCGAATAAATAGTCTCAATTCATATGAACCAGAGGAGTATTGTACAGAAAGAGATCACTTATTAAAGAGTCGATTGCCCGAAGTTCGCATTCCCTTTTTAGACATCTTCTTCGGAGTTTTATCAACTCCAAGAGCTTCTCTCGAGTCTGTCATCATTTCATCAGATTCGGGCGGAAGGCTCTTCACATTCTTTTTCAACATGGAAATCTGAAAGTTAAATTCTTTAATTAGCATTTTAATTTTAATGCAACTCAACTGAATAATAATATATTAATTTTATGAAAATAACCTCGACTTCAAGATCAGCTTTTCTTTGAATCTTGGCAGTTTTCTCGCCATTTGCTCTATCAACTTGATTTTGAAGCGTGGTGAGAACATTTTCACATGCTTCACACCACGATTCGAGCGTTCCAGCAATCACGGCCATGTCAGCTGGGCGGATATCTCTTCCAATGCTGGTGTCGACCTCCAACATACCCTCTGCTTGGTCAAGCTTTCCCTGAATGATCTCGGCATAAATTGCGTCAATGATCAGATCTTCGAGTTCTCGCAGGTTATCGATTTGAAGTTCCGTGAGGAGTCGGCTGTACGGAATACATTTTTCACGTTCTGACAGTCGAACAATGGTGAGGTGCTGAAGTTTCCTCCGCTGTCCGGATGTCAAAGGAGGCAATCCTGTGTGACCAACGTAATCTCGGAATGTCCCATAAGCAAAGATGTTGAGCAATTCGAGGTAACCGCTGTGCTCTCCTGTAGCGAGCTAGAAATAAAGAATAGAAATTTCCAGTCATCCATTTCATAATTTCATAAAAATATGTTAAATTAATATAATGATTAATGACTTACGTCCTTAATGTTTGGCATATCGAGGATTTCAGAGAATACGTAAAGTCCAGGGGCCTCAAGGGCCGTTTTGATCAATTCGGCTGCTCCAGCACCTCGAGCAGACTTTGCCAAAAGAACAAATTGTTCCAATGGATTGCTTCCGCTCCCGTGGTGTTGAGGAACGGTTGGAACTCCTTCCCCCATCATCTAAAATGTTTAAATTAAATGTATTAGTTAGTAAACTAAACATTGAAGTGCTCTGAATATTCAAATATAATAGTTCGGCTGGGCTAAAGCAGACGGGTTTCAAAAATATAAGTCAGGACAGACCTGTCTTCGAAACTTTTCATGGGATTTTGCATTTTGGCCAAGATTCACATGTTATTTCAGGAAATAGTCTCATATTGAAAATAGAGTCTTCTACTTGCAAAAGAGTTAAATTGGGCATTTTGGGGAATTAGGGAATGTCACCGGGATAAGGAGGAAAGATGCCGGGGGAGGGACACCACCGAAGGATACCCGGGATAAGTTGGAAGCACCGAAGTAGCACCGGAGTAAAAGGTAAATTGGCAAAATTATAATATTTAGCAGCCGAAACTTGATTTGGGTAGGGGATTTGGGAAATGTCACCGGGATAAGGGGAATAGTCACCAGGGTTTGAGGGGAGGTCAATGGGGGAAGGATACCACCGATGGTTAATCGGGTTAAATTGGAAGCACCAAATAAACACCGAATCCCATGTGAAAGTTTCGAAGACAGGTTAACAGACCTGTCTTATATTTTTGAACCCCGTCTGCTTTAGCCCAGCCTAATAGTTCAAAGATTAAAATAAATTGAATTTTATAATTTAAAAGAAAAGTTTTTACCTTGTGATAATTATGCCTGTCGGACGATCTTTATTGAAAATTGAAGTGATTTGGAAAATGGGATGAATCTCACAAGGCAGTAATAAATTGATTTAATCCTAATATCAATTTATCTATGAAATACAATCAATTATATGATATCTTTAAATTAATTTCATCTTTGGGTCGAAATTGATGGAACCAAAAATCCAGAGACGAAAAGACGATTGAGAATTGAGATGAAGTTTTCTAGATCAACATTTAGTCGTATTTTACAAATTACCCCTAGATCTTGAATAAGCGTACTCAACACAAGGCAAGGTTTAAAAAGATTTTGAATAAAATGTAAAACCTTAGGTCAAGGTTCTAGGTCAAGGTTAGACCAAAACGAGACGTCAAGTTTTTAAGTCTTATGAGAACTTGAAGGAAATTCATAATATCATGAATGCAAATTAGGAAGTTGGAAGAAACAAGGTTATAATGTTGAGAGTTTCGGCTTTGAGACAGAGTTTTTGATGGGTTTTAGGGGAAAATAATTAAGTTTGAGTCATTTGAGAACTTCATGGAACCTGAGCTGAGGTCGGGATGAAATAAGCCCAGGAAGAAATACTTCCCTAAATATTTCCACAGTTTTTGTATTCGAATAATTGAATGCATAAAAGTCTGCAAAAGATATTATTTTATATAAAATATGAAATCAAACAAGCCACCACCAAGCCATTCTACGCTCAACCATGATTTACGAGAATTAAATTACATGACATTTATGAAGTTGTGAGTTATGAAGTAATGATTATGATTATGATGAGTTTACGAATACAGTATACTTATAAGTAATTAATTTTCATCAGTCAATTTATTCAAAATATTTTTAATTTTAAGATAGAAAATAAATAATAAGTATTGAAGATATTGTAAAAAATAAAATATAATATAGGGAAACAATTAGAATGAAGAATCATATCATCATCAATTGATTTCACAAAAAATATACAAAATAACCTTAAATTAATTGTATGAAAAGTATATGAATTAACAAATTTAATTATGTAATTAACAAGTTAACACTCGTTCACTTAATTGACATTGTTTGACAAGTAAAAGATATACCCGAATGTTTTGGGAATATGAAAGTACCATACGGTAAGTCAATTTAGCTTTCATTGTGTGAAACAACAAACAACATAACAAAAAATAACATTTATAAGTAGATAAAGATGTTTTGATATAAAAACCAACAAAATACTTTTGTAGTTTTTTAAAAGATGTATAAACATGCTGTTAAATGTACAGCTTCATAATTTGTATATGAATTTCAATAAACATTTAATATATGATATATAAAATATAACAATAAATAAATAAAATCTGTATCTCTTTGAATAAATAAAATCTCTGAATCTCTTGCAATAAATAAAATCTCTGTATATCTTTCAATAAATAAATCTCTGTATCTCTTTCAATGTTACAATATAAATAAAATCTGCATTTTTATAATTATATTTTTGTCATTTTCAATATAAATACAACTCTTTTTAAAATAAATTAATCATATTTGAAAAATAAAACAGTAAGTGATTATATGTTCAATGTTTTAAAATTAAATATAGGGTTATTAAAGTAATTCACTGGATGAATTTTATAATTGTGTTGAATGTTATTGTGGTGGTGTCTTTCAGTATGAACAAACACAGGTCGTTGAATCTTGTAGTAATTGACATTGTACAAGGTACTGCACCCAGTTAAGTCATGGAATTGGCTTGGATAATCAATATTAAGTTCCTCGGGTTCTTCCTCAACAATGATGCACGCAAGATAAATGAGAATCTCCACCTAAATAGTAAGTTCAAGATTTCGTTTATTGAATTTGCATTTCGTGCTCACAAATTCATAAAATACCCAAATATGTTTAATATCAGACTAATTATCTTATACTTATTGTTAGAGAAGATTAAAAAATTAATAATTACCTCTTGGATATTCATGCCATGTGGAACGTATAAAGGAACAACGTTCTTTGGTAAAACCTCAAGGTAGTTCACCATTCTTGCAAGTTCGAATTTGGATAAATGTGACGAGTAAATTCCACAATAAGCACCTAAGAGAATGAAAAAACAAAATTATTTGAATTACTAAACGTTAAATTAGAATTGCGGACCCTAATGTCTACTTATACTGATAATTTATGGAAAAGCGAGGGAAGATTCACGTGTAAAGTACAATAAGTATGAATGGTAATAAACGAACCTTTAAATTCATCAACGGTCTCAGCATTAAACTCTTCAATGCTTCCAACAAGTGTCACATCTTCCACAGCTTCATCTTCTTCTCGGCCGCACTCAGGTTCAGTTCGAACGTCACAACCATAATGAAAATGAAACTATAGAAAAAATTAGCATCCATTAAAGACATTTACAAATATAATAACTCGATGTCATATGATAAAATCTTATTCATAATTATATTTACTTGAGTTTGAAGTCCCGACGCCGTAGTTCCAGCAGATGCAAGAGCAGGAATTGTCCGAATGAATTTATACAAAGGAGCAGATACATGAACCTTTTCCTTTGTCTCTTCGTAGATGCATCTTAATACATTACAATGAATAAGAAATATGTAAATCACACATAATTGCATAGAATTGAACTACTTTGGAAAGGTAAATTATGAGAAAGGAAGAAGAAAATTCATTCCTTTTGTTAGAAATTTCAAATTGATTACAAATGAGACAAAATGTATACCTTAGAAAATGCAAATTTTCAATATCACCTGCAAAAAATACAAAAATTAGTTTATTCACATTTGCGATAAGAGTCAAGAAGTCTAGACGTCTAAAAAGTCAACTTATTATTATAATAATTGATAAAAGTTTTACATTTAGAAGTTAGCTGTAATTTGATGCTCGGGTCCTCTTGAATTCTCTTTGACATTGCTTCATTTGCTTCTTCAATGATAGTTCTCCTCACTGGAAGTTCTTCAATCCCATCACGGCAGAAAGTCGTGTCAATGTAAAGCTTGGAAATTTTCTTCAACCTTCCAGAAGATTCATAAAGCGGTTGACAATATTTCAAATCTTTAAGTCCAAGTCGACAACGTCCAGTGAACAGCACACGTTGGGTTTCAGGATTCAATTGGTTATCAATTCTCTCAAGGAGCAGCCTATTCAAATAAATTCAAATTACATATTCATTATAATAATTGCTCCTTTACCTACCGTATTATATATGCTAATAAATGACAGAGAACAGAATACATACTAGATTGTGCAAACATACGAATATGTAAGAAAATAAAAAAAAATCCCAATAAACATAAAAGGAAAGAAGCATTAGAAATATTAGAAAATGCTAGTAATAATGTGCCAAAAATTAACTTTTAATTTAGAATTTAGGGAATTTCATACTTACATGATACTTCCAGGGTTTGATCCGGAACTCAAAGCGGTGACCTCAATCAAAGTACCCTCACGTGGAAACCCTAGTCGAACAGGAATATTCTTCTTGAGCAAGATGATTTTCCCGACTTTTTTAAGACTCTCCAACTTCTTGGCAGCTATTGCTCCTTTTTGTCCCATTTTCACAATGGCCGTATAATTAAGGTAGGCGTAAGAGATCTCGTGCATGTACAATCGTTGACAGTTCCCGTGAGTCATCTCAAGTCTTTGAAGAAACTTTAAATCCAGCACCTTCTCGATCATCTCAACTGAAAATCATAACGATAAATATGGATTTAGATTGATTAGATCATAAATAAACTTAATGTTAGGTATTCTATTAATGTTAAGAACAGAAGGATTGAAAACAGGAATCCGAATATGACAGTAAAAAAGTACTTTACTGATATTAGAAATGCTTTAATTACATACCTTCGTCAACATGAGTGAGGAAAAAGGCCCGACTCCGATCAAAATGAGCCAAATTGAACTCATTGATGCAGATGTCGGGAAATTCGGGCAAAATCCCCCAATTGACCATCATCGTACAATCAGCCATGATGTATTTTGTGTTAAAATTATGAGTTACAGGGAATTTAAAGCAAAAATTGTAAGCCGATGTCAAGTTTTGAGTGTAATAAGATATGGGGATTTTCGCGACTAGATTCTTGATTCTTGCACTTCCAACTCCTCCAGTGAACTGGTTGTTATTTGTAAGACAACTTTGAGTTCGAACTCGTCTAATTTAAATGTAACTTTGAACATTATTTATAGAATTCCAGACAGTTCGACTACGTCGACTAGACATAAGCGACAAATATTCAAAAATCACAAACGTATAATTTTCATAATGAACCTATTTGAAATGAGAGAAGTGCGACATAAAAAATATATACCTACCTTGTATGCATATCTAGTGTAATTCAGTAATTCATATAAAATATATTTATGTGTAAGTAGTAGGTAGGTAATGTAGGTATTATAGCTACTTAATATGTAGGCATGTCATGTATATCATTTTAGTCTCGTATACTCAGTATAGCATCATGGTATCGCAATTGGCAATTTTGGCGAATGTTAGAATACATAAGATTTATAATAAAGATCTTGTAGCATAGTTTATTTATCCTCTATATTTTCCTCCCTTCAAAGTAATAAAGTACACGTGCATATTATTTGAATGTTTATTCACATGTTTATGTACTCAAGAAAAATATCTTGTTTCAATCTTATTAAATATTGTATAAAGATAAATAATTAACACTATTAACTTTAAGGTTGCCTATTAAAACTTTCATTAAACTATTATAACAATCGGTTATAAAAATAATGAATTAACAATATCCAATTATAATTACATATCATGTATACTGATATGAATGTTATGTACTAAATTGTATTCTAATGTTGTCCAATTTATTATTCGGCCTTTAGAATTAGGATTTTTGGAATTGTGATTTTCTTTCCCACGCCCTTACATCCTATTTAAAGTTTGAGTCGCAAATTCTGTATTGTTAAGCTTGAAATTAAGTAAAATGGATTTGAAGGATCAATCATCGTTGTTATTTTAAAAGTTTCTTCTTCGACATTCATAAGAAAAATGTCAAAATTTCAGCCTTCTGCTTCCTGCCTTTCTCGACTAAAATAGAAAATGAAAGTTCAATGCAAATCAATCATCCATACATATTAGTTCAACACTTCTTCGTTCCTCTTGTGTATGCCAGCTATACCAATTGTGTGTTTAACTATAACCTTTCTAAGTTAAATCCTAATTGATACCAGTCCCTTGAAATCCTCAGGGCGGTATCGAGGTTGAAAGTTAATCAACTAACCACGTTTAGATTTGAAAATACATTACTTGAGTTAATTGCCTTTGAGATTTCAACGGACTGGTCAGTATTGAGAGTTAACTGTTAAGTATGTATAAGTATAACACACTTTGCATTAAAATATAGTACATTTTGAAAAATCAAGGCATGAAATCATTTTTTTCAAAAACAATGCAATGCCAAAAATGCCAACTACCGCACCGGTGCAAACGTATTTGTAGAATGTTAAAGTACAGAAGTCTTCTGTAGAAGTAGATAGATATAAGTATTGTAAACCAATTTACCTACACAAAAAGTGTATGTCATAAAAAAACTCACATCAGCTTTCATTGCTAATATACCCGTAAATAATAATTACCCAAGTCTATAATTGTTAAAGTAGAATTTCTATTCAAATGTGCCTTATAATTTTAGGTATCACTTCCAAACTCATAGGCACTGGAGGTATATAATAATGTAGATACCTAGGTATATACTGTAAACTATTTTGTATATAAACATAGCGTGGAAAGCAGATCAGTCAGATCCCTATTGGTGGTTGACATTATAAATCCTCTTGATACAATTCCCAACAACAATTAAGGAATCCGCAAATGGAAAAGATTTGATTATAAAAACTTTTTCTCTTAGCATCACATCTAAAACCTGCTGGTGTATTTGGGTCTCGATATCTATGAATGTTGTTGGGAAGAGAGAATCAGTTTCTTTATAATTTAAAGAAAAAATAACTCTTTTTGTTTCAAGTGCTACACCAGACTCCCCTAACCGCGAAGTGAAACACGGAAACATTGTTTAATGTTAACTTAATAAAAGATACAACTACACACATAGGTAGTTATCATTATGCGTGAGTGTATTTTCACAATTTCTCACTATATCATATACATTTATGCATTTTAATACCTCATAAGTATAGATCCTTGACTTACAACCCTTCTAGCTCCAAAATTGAGGTAAAACCAAAGGAAAGAAAGGAGAAACATTCATATTCAAGTTGAACTCGGTAGTTCACAGTTCTCGTTTGTATTGCTCTCATATTCAAATTGCCCTTTTATTCTCTTTTAAATGATTTCTGATCTAAAGGTAAATACAAAGTGGCTCTCCAAATAGTTTATACACAGCATTCCTTAGGACTGGATAAGGATTAGTTTGGATTATATTGTTCGTCTCAAATATTTTGAATATATTCATATAAGAAATAATATGGATTTCTTTGTAAATTTAATATCTGCATTTCTCCAAGTTTACCAAGTGATAGGTTATGGAGTATGCTTTTTCATGAAAAAGCAACTTAAAGAGATTGCATACAAATACTTCAAACGTCGTGGGATTGTCATTGGAGGTTCCGATCCCTGGGATATTCAAGTGAAGAATGAGAAATTTTATGCAAGACAAGCCGTCGAAGCGTCTGTTGGATTTGGAGAAGCCTACATGGACGGATGGTTCGAATGTCAAGACTTATGTGAAATGAACTATCGCCTTTATCGGGTCAAAGCTCATCAAGACTTTAATCCAATTACCAAATTCACGAATAATGTGATGCTCCGGAGTCTTAATCTTCAAACGAGGGCGAGATCAATCGAAGTCGCCGAAAAGCATTACAATCTTGGTGAGTTTGAGGGGAGAAACGAATGCACTTATATAAGAAATATAGGTATACAATAGCAAATATGTAGCATATAAATATTTATTTCTAATAATTAAAACTCTTATACATTATGTCCTAATTCTTTTAATCTACTTGTAGAGGTAACATTTGTTCATTTTCTCGCTTTTACTAATCCTAACTAAAACAATTAGGATTTTTGGCGTTTACTTTTTAATTTGCAATATCCACATTCTATGCGCTCTGATTAGTAACTAACTGTTTGACTTGCGAATGAGGGATTTCAACCTATAAAATATCTACAATAATCTAATACAGATGTAATAAATATGTGCATAATTAAAGTATCAGTATATTAAACTATAACTATATTATGTAGGTATAAACAAACTAAACAAGACGTATAAAAGCATACCTATGCACAAATATTTTGTATAGGATGATCCTAAATAATTTAACAAAATGTGCATCAACGTGAGAACGTGTTTCTCTATCATAATTCACGCTTCGTTTGCATTATCTTTATTGCCTCCTACTCATGTTAAATAAGCATTAACATATTATTAATACAAAGTACGAATAATTGAGTATTTTACCTACTTAACAAGACAAAAAGTATCCAACTCGTTACCTCAGATAGTTATGCTTTTAATTAAGTCTTAAAATATTTATTACACCAGAACAGATATAAACTATTTTGATTAGTGCAATTGCCAATGATCTTGAAATGAATGTTTTAATTTGCAATACAGGAAATGATTTGTATGGAGTTATGCTCGACCAAAATCGGAACTACTCATGCGGTTACTGGAGAGAGGCAAAGAATCTCGAAGAGGCACAAATAGCCAAAATGGATTTAATTGCCAAGAAATTGATGTTGAAGCCAGGCATGAAGGTACTTGATATTGGATGTGGATATGGAAGCCTTGTAAAATATCTATCGGAAAACTACGGTGTGATCACAGTAGGAGTCAATTTATCATCAGAGCAAGTTAAATGGGCCAAGCATTCAACATCTCATCTCCCAAATGTTGAAATTCGCCTTTGCGACTATCGAGACGTCGATGAGAAGTTCGATCGAATCGTCACGGTTGGATTTTTTGAACATGTTGGATCGAAAAATTATAAAAAATTCTTTGACATTGTAAAGAATTGTTTGGAGGATGAAGGGATTTTTTTGCTCCATACTATTGGAGTTTCTCATGAAGACATGATCATCACGGATCCCTGGGTTCACAAAGTAATGTTCACAAATAGCAATTTAAATACAGAACCGAGTTATTATTATAATGAGACGTTTATTTACAAGTGGTAATTTTATTTTTTCAGTATATCTTTCCCAACGGAATGCTTCCATATGCACGAGACATTCCCAAATTCATCGAAGGTTCCTTTGTGATTGAAGATTGGCACAATTTTGGTGACGATTATCACAAGACCCTTATAGCTTGGCATAAAAACTTCAATGCAGCTTGGCCTGAACTTCGTAAAAAAGGATATGACGAAAAGTTTTATCGCATGTGGAACTTTTATCTTCTCATGGCCGCTGGATTTTTTAAAGCTAGAAAATTTCAACTATGGCAAGTGGTGATGAGCAAAAATGGTCTCAAGGGAGGATATCTTGCAGTTCGCTAATCAATTGTCACACTTTTTTGTTTCTTGCAATCAGCTTCCCATATTAATGATTTTACTACACATTACTACAATGCAATGATGATAATAATTTGATACTTAAAAATTAAGATCATGTATGTATATAGGACAAATACAGATATGTATAATCCTTTTCTTATTTTTGTGCAATATTTTATAATTTTTATTGTTTTATGTATAAAATATCAATATGTATAACATACAATATGATTAATGATAAATCAAAGTTGACCAATAAATCATTTTAATCTCATTTTTATTTCTTTTATCGAATAAAACAATTCTATCATAGAATTTACTAATTTACTAAATAGGTATAACATAGATTGAACAATAATAAGAAAGCTAGGGATTCATACTTCCTTCTTGCACTCTTTTCCTACTCGTACGTGTGTCAAGTAGCGCGAACATGATATGTGTTGTATTTTTATGTATGTGTATCAATTTCTTACAAAATTGTTTAAACTTATAAGAGAGAAAAAGTATCATGTATTGTACGATCATATAAACTGGTATATGGCTAACAATCAAGTCAAAATACTAGTGTTTGATAATTAAGTATATTCAGAAATTAAATTTTACAGATGTCTTCATCTATAAATCATAATAGTCTAATTAGTATCAGAGACTATATAACAAGTTTAAATTATATACGATATACAAATGAACAAAAATGCAGGCAAGTTGGCAATATTTGATATTTAAACATTGCAAAAAAGTGACAAATTCCAAAGTCTTCCAGCCCACCAACATATTTACACACATATCATAACCATCAATTTATGAAATTTATTCATAGCGTATAAATATGCTATTAAATGCTTATGGTTATAGCTTAAATAAAATTGAACTTGTTTATATTTACAAGTTAAAATGGACAATATTGATATGATTCATCTTAATGATTTACCATAAATCATTAAATAACAACATTCTTAAATGGTTACAAGTAATATATATAATTACAAATAATTACATGTAATATCAATCGAAATGGTTTTTAAGAATATAAAGTAGGAAATATAATAATTAAATTATTATATTGATTATATTGTCGTTCATGTCACAGTTCGTCTCCAATCTTTCATTTTGAAGAGTAAAGCAAAATGAATACTTATTTGTAGCCGCCTCAATACACCACCAAATATTTTATAAATAAATACATTTATATACACAAAGGCAACAAACCCAAGAGACCTATGTGGGATTTTGTGGTATTGTGAATCGGAAATAGGCAAAGCCACGGGAGACTTCATCATGCGCTTTTTTATACAAAACTCTCATATTAATATTGAAGGTAAAGTACGATATTTAAAGTTACAAGACATTAAATGAGGTATCTCAGGTTCCTTAACACCAATCAGCAAAATAGTCAAAATCTGAGAAGAGCTCTTGTTCGATTGTCGGTTCCCTTGGGGGAGTCAGGACGGCTTCTTCGGACGTGAATTCTTCATCAAAGTTTGACACATCCTCAGGGTTTCCAATATTTGGAACGAAAGGCGGACGGATTTTACGGGCCAAAAGGTCATCAAAATTAATATTTCGGAAAAATGCTTGTTTCTTCACATCTTCCGCATCACGTTCTGAAGACCCAAGGCGTCTCTCAGGAACTTTCCGTAATAGTCTAAAAATTTAATCGAATTATTCAAATAAAAGAAATTCGTAAAAATTCTCAATATTAAAGTACTGTTAAACTTATTTTTATAATTTTACAAAATAATATTACCTTCTCATAATAGCAATGGCTTCAAGTGAAAGAGAGCGAGGGTATCTAACTTCTTCATAAACAATAGCATCAAACACTTCTTCTTCGTCGTCACCTGGGAAAGGGGATTCCCCTACGAGCATTTCATAAATCAGAACACCAAGTCCCCACCAATCAACGGCTCTGGTATATGATGCTTCGGTTAATACTTCTGGAGCGAGAAATTCTGTAACAATAAAACAGATACATCATTTAAGTTATTCTATTTATGCATTTTCAACTAATTTTATTATTTTAGTGATTGTCATTACCTGGAGTTCCACAAAAGGTGTTTGTCCTATCACCAAACCCAACTCCTTCTTTACAAAGCCCAAAATCGGCCATTTTCACAAAACCCTCTGTGTCCAAAAGAAGGTTATCAAGTTTGAGGTCACGATAAACAATTCGATTAGCATGAAGAAAATCCATTCCAAGAGTGACACAAGCAGCGTAAAATACGGCTCTTGATTCTTCGAACACGTCGGCGTGAATGTGCATCATGAGGTCTCCTCCAGCAGCGTACTCCATTGCAAACATCACATGGTTGGCTGTTTGAAAGGTGGCAAAGAGATTGACGAGAAATGGGTGGCGCACTGAGTTTGCTATTTGGAAAATTCTCTTTTCACTTAGCAAACTCTCAACTTCTTCTCGATTAATTATATCGGCCTTTTTAAGGGCCTTAAGAGCAAAATATTCCTTCGTTGGTCGATACTGAGCTAAAATAACCTGATAAAATAATTGAAATTTGGCAAAATTAAAAATCAATCATCATAAATTCATAAAGTATAAACTGCATGAAATATTTTAAAATAAAAAATTCAATAAATCGTAAATTATGAATATTTAAAAAAGATTAAAATTAAAAATTAACCTTTCCAAAGTGTCCTCTTCCAAGAACTGAAATGAGGCGGAAATCGTCAAGTGTAATTTTAGGCCTATGCGGAGTTCGGTGTCTTGCTTCGTTCTTATCGTGATGATGGAGATGCAGCATCTATATAAATAAGAAAATAATTTATTGTTTATGTAATTTAACTAACAATTAGTGATAAAATAACATAAGATTAATTAATTATCTTACGGCTGCTCTATCCCTCAGTGAATCTCTTCTCATTTCGTCTGTTGGGTAATCAACAAAAGGAACAGTGGTCGATTCCTCTGTTTCATCTCCATCTTCTAATTCAGCAATTTGAGAGTGAGAGTATGGTATAGAGGAACTTCTTTCAGATCGACCGGGATACGATTGGGTTGAAGGTGTTGGAGGAGTTGAGGAAACTTGGGCTTCATGGTTTCTTCTAAGGAGTCGTCCCCATGTGGCAAGGCTAATATTCATTTGGTTAGGGTTGGGTCGAATATCTTTTTTGAAGATTCGTTTCTGTCTCTTCAATTTTGATCGTCGGGAGATCATTGGGTTTACAAACTTGATCTGTAAAAAATTTTCATTACTATATGTAGACTAAAGCTTACAGTTATTATTATTAAATAGAAGAATGTTATACCAATGTAAGTGTAGTGAATTATATAAAATGCTATTTGTTACTTAAATACAGAATGAAATGAAGATATTTTAGCCCACTCACCTCAGCAAAAAGAACTCCTTTAGGCTCAAGTTCAATTGGCAGTCCATGTCGAACATCATCAACGAATTCTTCAAGACGGAGAAAAGTGACGGCACAGAGAGAGCGCCAATCCTTCCAATGAATGTCAATTTCCAATTCTCGAGACTTGTCAAGATCGATGCAAAACCGTTGATCCCATGCCTGCTGTGAACATGATTTCCACGCTGTCTGGGCCACTTGAACATTGTCCAGCTTCAGAATAGCACTTACTTCGTCTAATAAAACAAGTTAAAATTATAGATTCGGCTCAATTTGTATTACACACACATTTAAAAGAGGACATTTAAAACGTTTACATTAAAAATCTTTTAAGTTAAAAAATCCAAAACCTTTTTTCAATTAGTGAAACTCGATATTTAAACAAAATTGGATATAAAACGTATCTGTACAGTTATTAAAAATCCATGTTTTTAGGTAGATCCAATTATAATTAATTGTGCAATTAATTATAATTATCCTTTATATCAGTTTAATAAAATACTTTAAAAATTAATATGTGCATTAATACTCGAATTCCAACAAGTCGTGTATATCCTATTAGCTTTGGCAAAAATCAATGGTAAGCTTAAAAGTTCAATTGTTCAATATCTACATTATATGGGTAAATTATTACTGCAAAGTATCCGAATCAATGACTTTGTTGGCTTTAGCGTTTAGAATAATTTAAAAAGAATTCATATTAAATGGAAATGCGACTACAAATTATGATTTCAATTATTTTTCGTAAAAATATAGTCGTAGTTTGTCTTGCTTGAGAGAAGAAATAAGAAAAATATAAAATTATATACATAATAACTTGTTGATCAGTATTATAGTGTTTATATTTCATATATACAAAATATATACAAAATATATACAAAATACAAGTGTAGAAGCTTGAAGCTTACGATAGAATAAGAAATTGGAAGAAAGTGTGAGCAAGCGTCGTCGACTTACTCGACCGGTCACGGTCTTCGAAAGCTCCTTCAGTTTTAACAGCAAAGCAAGAACTCCCTCCCTTAACACCTTCGTAATGGTAATTAATAGGCATATTTTATTATTATGTGTGTAAGTGTCAATCCATGCAAGGGGATTCATGCGGGATGAGGGAGGAAACACTCACTGCTCGTCTCTTCTTTCACAGAGTATTTCGCTCGGCTCTGGAAAAACTTGAACTCCTTGCTCAGAACCTCTCGTCCGGGAACGTCCTCAAGAAGATCTTGGCATCCCAACAGGCGAACTTCCAATTTCCCCGTAATTGCGGCACATTTTGAGATCGATGAAGTTGGGGCCTTTGGCTTCATTTCGAATTGATTACTCGCTAGTTCCGACTTGATCACCTTGCTCAATTCCACTCCTCCCATCTTCCCACATTTCGACTCCAGTGAAAGGCGAATCAGGTCAAGTTTCTGTTCAGTAGACGTCAAAGACCCCTGTGCCTAAAATGAAAAAAATGAAATGAGCATGGATAAAAAATTAATTATCATCTAAACTATTCTATAAAGTGCAAAAAAGAATTATTGTGGCAGAGAAAAGGAAAAAATATAAAACAATCAACAGGTTTCAATTCCTCAAAAATAATGTAAGGAGCTGACTATTTTTTTTACAAATTGAAGTTCTAAATAATATATTTAATCGTAAAATCTCACTTCTGCAATGGCCTTTTTGTCAATACTCGGTGCTCCCTGCATAAGTCTAATAAAATTTTTGGCTCCTTCAGCAATGGCTTTCTCCACCCGGTATCGATGGAGCAAATCTTCTAATTTCTTCTCAAATGTCATTTCTGAAATGAAGAAAAAAAACATTATTCGATAATTCGCTATCCATCAAACAATTTAGAGTGTACAATAAAGCATAATAACTTTTGAATCTTATATAAAAATGGTAAACAATCAGATGTTATTAAATGTAAATTGTAAATAAATTGTTTTTTTCTTTACCTATTGGTCCTCTCTGCTGCTTCCTTCCGATTCTCATTTTGAGATATTCAATCTTGCCTTTAGATTCCCTCAACATAGCCATAGCATCGTTGGCCCTTTTCTTGTCACTCATCTTGTATGCATCAACGATTGACTTTGCTCCTTCCATCACCTTCTGCTCGATTTGAAGGAGTTTGAGGAGTCGGTCTTGGTCGACGAGGTCGAGCTGCTCCTCGAGCGTTCGGAGATCGTCTCCGAGTTCTTCGAGGTTCGCGTTGCATTTCTTCACCTCATTCTGTGACTTCTTATCTCTTTTTAATTCAAGGATTTTTTCGGCCCCGGACTTGAACTTGAGTTCCCGAAGAATCCGGTCCTCAAGGAGCTTCGGAAGATCCTTCACCGGTTTATTGTACTTGATTGTCAGTTTCTTGAGTTCCTCGTTCAAGTCCTGTCAAAGCGGAGTAAAAATAATATTAATTGGGTTGTAATTGAGGTAAATGATTTAAATAATAAGAGGAGTTAATTTATCTTACCTGGTCGTTCATGGTTGATTGTTGGAGGAATAGTGGGGTGAGGAATTCGTAGGTGGCGGACAGACGAAGATTATCCTCTCACGATACCCACATTTTTTATAATTCCTTTTCTCCCATTTTCTCTCCCTTTTTCCTCTCCTGGCTTTTGCAGTTTCCACTCACTTTGGCACTCTTCACCTCTTTTAAACTTTTTATACAATTCACACGCTTCAACAATGGTTAATAAGCTTGTAGCTTGTTTTTAAAGTCGTTACATTAAAAATTTTATAGCTGGGGTGGGGTCAGAATCTGACCCATCATTTGAACAAAAAAGGAATTTTGTATGCAACCAACTACGGCTATATTACTGATATAATAGAAAAGCTTTTACTACCTCGTTCAAGTTGCATATCCTATCTAATTAAATTCACTTGATGAAATGAATTTCTTCAACACTATTCCATTTCACTAGCTGTTTGTGGTGAATAATTATTTTGGGGTTCCTGCGCCACTTAAATCTTTGGCCGCGTCCCCGCTTCGCTTGACTTGTTTATTAAACTCGACTGCTGCGTCCGCATTTTTTCTAATACTCTACACAATTACAGAATATGTATGGTGTGATAAGTGTTTTTAATAGCATTCCGCTAAATGCATCCTACTATATTCCTTTTTATACATATTTAATCATCGATTTAATATTAAGTTAAAGTCATTGGCCAAAGATTATATATGAATGAAATATAAAATCATTATAAATAAAATTATTTGCTTTAATCATTTTATGTTCCTAAATTCCTAAATCATAAAAATGGTTAAAATTTGGTGTGAGCTCAACGTTTTGACAAAAACACAAAGAGAGAGGAGGGTATTAAAAAATAGCCGATAAGACTTTAGACCTCTACACCAATTAACAGGCGACTAAATTAAAATGTGTTTATCATTGTTATTACTTACAAAATGCATTTAATTTTATACTATATTATAAAATATTTCATATATTTTTATACTAATTTATTAGCACAAGAGCTCATATTTCAACCCTGACTCTGCATCTTTATTCCAGCTTTATCTCCAGTTGTAGATAAAATGGAATGAAAAACTATATCAAATTCCATATAAATAATATAAGAACCATACGCAAAGACATTTTATGAGCTCCCAAATCATTTAAATGTTCCATTCCGACTTATCTCTTTGTTCACAAACCGTTCTTCGTCTCAAATGAACTCTCCGAATCAAATCAGGTACGAATGGGTTCTTTGTCAGTCGATATGGGATCACAGCAGTCTTGGCCGAGTGGTTAAGGCGTTGGACTCGAAATCCAATGGACTACGTCCGCGTAGGTTCGAATCCTACAGACTGCGCATTTTTTGCTCATTTTTCCTCTCGTTTAATCTTGCTGTCATTGGGAGACAATCCCGCTCCATAATCTCCAGTTGTTTGGAAGTTATGTACATAAATGGAGATGTAATGGAATGAATTATTTGGTAATTTACGTTAGCTCATTTGATCCTCCTATCTATCACATGAGAGTCTATGGGAGTAGTAGATGTCTCTCTCATCTCACTCTGTACAAGAATGGAAGTGGAGATGGAAATAGACGAGAGTGTGTGAAGCAGAGTGTGAATCATCCCCACTTCTTTTCCTCCTTCATCCATCACCACAATGGGTGAGGTCAACTTAAAGCTCTCTTTTAATATTCCCTTTGACCTCGTTGACAA
Organism: Neelides folsomi; assembly: GCA_034687125.1. NCBI lineage: Eukaryota > Metazoa > Arthropoda > Collembola > Neelipleona > Neelidae > Neelides > Neelides folsomi. The sequence goes on along the minus strand of JAQGBZ010000285.1, from coordinate 30,492 downwards.
CTTATATTTCTAATTCCAGACAAATTGGAGGCGTACGACCGAGATGTGTACTTAACCTTTGAGAAGTTTCTCAAGAACCAGCCGAAGGAACTCCAGGAATACAACAAGCTCGTTGAGGCGGCATTCAAGTATAAATTTTGACAGCTCTCTAATTGATCATAGCACAAGCTTATAAAAACTTTATCCTTTTAGCTCTATCTTGTTCAAATATTTGTATTCCCACTTGTCATTTGCTTATTTAATCAATATTGGAAAGATGATCTTACAGGGGTTGGTTTTAATTTCATTTTAGGGCCCAAAGGAAGTTTCTGAGCATTGCGCTTGTGGGCAAGAAACCGGGCCCGGATGCACTTCCGGGACTCTTGGCTGAAACATCGAAATGCATCGAGTCGATTCAAAGTTACCGAGAGAAAGTGCCGAGGTCACACAAGTATTTTAATCACTTCTCGGCCGTGTCTGAGTCAATCCCGGCTCTTGGTTGGGTCACGGTGGTGAGTTGAATTCATCAACTGTTTAATTTTGAATAATACAAATTGATTCGATTTGCAAAAATATATTCTTTTATTGAGAGACTATTTGAGTGTTTTGAATTCCTAAACTTTGCTTTGTTTTTCGCAGTCGCCCACGCCGGCTCCGTTCATAAGAGAATTCAAGGAAGCTGGTGAATTTTATGGGAACAGAGTATTAAAGGATGGACTTGACACCGAATGGGCCAAGGATTGGCAAGCAGTTCTCAAGTCAATGGAGACACATGTCAAAGCTGTACACACAACTGGCCTTGTTTGGGGTAAACTATTAATTATTTATTTAACGCCGTATTATTAATTATAATATTTTTTAATTAATGTATCATACCTAATATTTTTTAGATTCCTCCTTCAATTTCTTTTAATATTATAATTTTGAAAAGGGATTAGGCATTAATAATATAATTGAAATTATAATTACAGGAACAGGAGGCGCACCAGTGGGACCACCACCACCACTTCCTCCTCCTCCACCGATGGACGGAGATGATTTCTCTATGCCTGCTCCATCAGCAACTTCTGCTCTCTTTGCAGAAATTAACCGTGGTGAAGGGATTACTTCAATGTTGAAGAAAACGGTGAAAGTCTCTGGTGGTGGAGGTGGAGGATCAGGATTCGGTTCCGGAGCACCCGGATCTCGATCTGCTAACCAGGCTCAATCCACCAAACCTCCGGTGTTTGAGCTCGTTGGCAAGAAATGGGTTGTGGAACATCAAGTTGGCGCAAAAGATTTGTCCATCAATGGACAGATGAGTCAAGTCATCTACGCCTTTAACTGCAAAGACACCGTACTCAAAGTGACTGGAAAGGTCAATTCGATTCAGTTGGATAGCTGCAAGAAACTCGGACTCGTTTTTGACTCCGTGGTCTCATCTGTCGAATTCGTGAATTGCATAAGTTGCCAAGCTCAGGTATGAATTGCCTATTATAAAGATGACCTAAATAGTGCAAGGATAACTATTACAGAAGTTATAATAATGTATATTTTTATAGGTGACACAGACCGTCCCAACGATCACCATTGATAAATCTGACGGGCTTGAGCTGTATTTGAACAAAGAGTCACTCGGTGTCGAAATCGTTTCGTCAAAATCTTCGGGGCTCAACGTACTCATCCCGAAGGGCCCAGATTATGTAAGATATTTTATTTATTTATTTTATTTTATAAACACTATCTATGATAAGTCACATCAAAATTTTATAAACTCATTATAAATACACGTATGCTAAACAAACCTGACAAACCCGCTAATTTATATGACATGCGATATCCAAAAGCAATTTGCCATGTTTTAATAAAGATTACTCCTTACCTCATGCAGTACTCCTACATTTTACATCAAAGAATGGGAGAATTTTGAATAAGCGAGATTATAAAAATAAATTATCTTATTCATTTCATCAGGTGGAGCTGGCCGTTCCAGAACAATACAAGACGACCATTGTCGGGGGTCGACTGGTCACTGTGCCGAACGAGTCTCTCGGAGTCTGAATCGGGGTCTTCGGGGTCTTTGTCTTGCTCAGACAAAGACATGAAGGGAATTTTGTGTCTTCTTCTGCTTGAGATTTGCAATTTGAATAAACAAAGGCGCTCATGGCGCCACCTTTGGCTTAGATTCCATAGTATGTAAATCTCTTCGTTCGTCGTCCCTTTCATCCCCTTTTTTCCTTTCCTCTCTTCTCTTATTGCATAAAAATATATAACTTGATCATTTCTCCGCAATCATCTTCAATTCGGATCCACCTGCATATTTCGATCTCGGCCATGATCATCAGGAGCTCCTCCTCCCGTGTCATCTCCCCGCATCAAGGAAGAAGGGGAAACCAGTGACTGTGATTTATCTCGCTCTCTAACCCGATTCACTTTTACATGTTGACGACGTACTTTCCTTCTACTTTCAACTAAAAAATGTAATACATTTACATATATTGTTTTTATATCAATATTTGGAAATACCCATCTTGACAGGGAAGTTAATGGGGTTTAGGAACCAACATCAACAGAATTTTTAACAATTACCACGAAGTCAAATATGAAATTTAGAAAGTCATATCAAGGGACAGACTTCCTGGCGCCACGAACCTTGATACCGAAGAGCGAAGGCGCAGTGATATTTTTTGTTCGATAGGAATCCTTCAAAAATTAAAATCCAAAGTCCAATATTCGCACTATTATTTTTTAACTCAGCTTATTATCTTCAAACACGAATTCCCAATTTGAGCTACATTATCGATATTTAAATGGTCCTTTTATATAAATGAGTGAAGGAGTTAAACAATAAGATGTCGACCATGATTTCAAAATTTCTTTTTAATAAGGCATAAAATAGCAATAAATTGTTTTTATAAAGAGTGATAATTATGAATTATTGCAGGTAATTATTATATTCTAGTAGTAAAAATAATTTTTGTTAAAATATGAAGTTAATAATGTTTTAATGCCAAAATACCGATAAATTCTTTATCCTTTTTTAGATTTTCGAAAGAATAAATCTAAGATGAGCTACTATTTACATAAAAAATTTAAGAAAATCGCCAAGATCGAACCGGAATCTGAAAGAGAAAAGAAACGAATCAAACGCCGGAGGACTGGTGATGGCCCTGAAATTTCAGAACCAAAGGAGGAGAAACCTGTTGAAAGTCAGCGTTTTAATTTTCGCAGCATCGGTCTAAACGACGTTGGCAGCAAAGAAGAAAAGTGTTTGAGTCCTCCTTTATCTCCCAAACTCCAGAATGAACCGAATCGAAAGGAGACGTCGAAGGCGGAATTATCGAGTGAAGGCACACCTGTGAAAACCGACCTTGATGAGAATGAAAATGAAGAAGGGCTTCGGAGACGGAAGGAAGAGGAAGCGATTCTCCCAAGGCTCGTTGGAAAACTTGCCAAAAATGCCACGGGGCCAATGGATTTATCAATCACAAGAAAGGAATCAAAGCCCGAGTGTCAATTTTGTGGAAAAACTTTCCTCAAATCCAGTCAGCTCCAACTTCACATTAACATTCACTACCTCGAACGACCCTTCAGGTGCGATCCTTGTGGAGTCTCATTTAGAACGCGGGGTCATCTCATCAAGCATAGGAGATCTTCATCACATGATTGCAAGGTATGGATCTTTTATATCCAACTCCATATTTTTAACAGAGTGTCAAATTAAATTATTTTACCTCGTTTATTATCACTTTTACTATATTTAGTACACATTATACTAGTTTAATTTAGATTGTTTTCACCTGTTTTCACTTACCTAAGCAAAGTAAATTCAATTTTATATTTAGGAATGCCATTACACTTCCATCATGCATCAATTGTAATTATTATTCATATCATTTTGTCGTAATCTTTCATTTTGCCATTTGATCCCATTGCAATTGATATTTTTACGTTTTTCATTTTAGAATTTTATATAGAACTGTCATAAAGTAACATATCATTATTAAGGTAGTTAGCAATATGTAGCGAGTACAAAATATACATTTAGATAATAAATTGATTGGTCAAACTAACATATTTGTAATTCTATGAACTTATCTCTTAAAACGCCAGAGATGAATTTATGCAAGATAGAAATGTTTACGTTCATTTAGCCATATTCCAAACTTTCAATTTAGATTATTTTATCCATACTCATTTTTTACTTGTATTATTTATTAACTTATTACGTTAATATTTTCGCTTAATGTTAGGTAAATATAAAATTTTTCATTTTTACCATTAATTTCAATGATCAACATATTTAAGTAATTTACTCTTCAATACATATCTTGAGTCTACTTATATTATATTTCATTCTCTTTAAATACGTGATTGATAAGGGTTTAAATAGTAATGCCTATATTTTATTCCAGCCCGGAAAGGACGTGAGTTTGAACGAACCGCTAAAATATTATTGAAAATATTCATGATAGGGCTTACATGGTAACTTGCACAAGAGTTTCCTGGGCCCAACATATGCATTTTCAATATTATTTTAGCGGTTCGTTCAAACTCACGTCCTTTCCGGGCTGGCTTATGATTAGTTTACATGTTCTAATTAATCAAAAAGCATCATCGATTCAATGCTTTAACGTTGATTTTGAATAAATATTAATTGTATAAATAAATAAATACAAAAAATTCAACAATGGCCATTGGGATAATTGATATTTTAAATTACTAGAATCAGAGAAAAACATAGAACGTATTATTATTTACAGTCCCATAATAAATCAATTTTATTAACATTAAGTACTTATATTAGTCTACATTATATTTCATTGTAATAAGAGACTCCATTTCATTATTTAATTGTGTGGAATGTGTGGATCGATTAGATTAAATCCACACGTTTGTTAGATTATTACAGTAGATATAGAAAGGAAAAGCTGTGAGCGAATAGGATTCTTTATCTAATTCAGGCTCAAAAGAAATGGGTGAAGGTTACTCGCAATATTGGGTCACCCATTACATCTGCATACATTCATGAGTTTTCTAAATAAAAGTTCAAAGGAAACGATGAAGCATAAAAAACTTGAATCACTCGATGAGCTATCAGCATAGGACAATATGCTACATTTTATTCATGAATATACTTATACAAGAATTTAATAGACTTTTATATGAACAAAACTCCATATTGATATTATCCTAGATAGATACACTATGCAATTTTCTTATAAAGAATTTTTTATACTAAACGTGACGGCTATCATAATTATTATTGAAATTTATGTAGCTTTTTGTACGATTCAACATAAGTCCAATACAATTGAATAATAATAATAATATTTTATTATTCTTCCCCTTTATGAATTATGAATATTTTATACTGGAAATATTATATTGTTATAGAGTATTGCCAATGTACAAAAACTTGCCGAATTATACAATTTATTTCAACTTATGTATTTATACAATTATATTTTTATGAATTTTTCAACTTCTGACTCTTGTTTGAAATATTGAAAGTATACCATTTTAAAAAATATACTAATATTGTATATTTTTGATGTAAGAATAAAAAAAATAGAAGTTTCTGATCTAGTGCTGGATAGACAATTTATACCAAACTTATTCGTTGCCTTTTTATACATAAAATTATAGTTATAAATTAACTACCTATTTATATTCAATCAATTTCTCATCGGCAGATTAATTGAGTAGGTCGCCTTTTTATATTTCATTGACTTAACTTTCATTGGAGCTTTAATGGTTATTTCGCCAATTGACACATTTAAATACGCTCAGGTGTATATCTTCAATTTACTCCTCCACTTTTATTCCTTTTCAACTTAATGGTCCATTAAGCTCAATGCGTCAAGTAATATTAAATATATATATATTTAATATAGGTTATATATTTAAACTGTTTGAATGGAGAGTTTGACGATAAAGATTTTGTTTACTTACAAATTTCTTATAGATGCGTGCTCTTGCATGCCATTCCGATTACAAAATCTTTACAACATAGAGATGTAATGAGATTAATTTACTACTTATAACCGACTTTAATAATACTGCAAATGTTCTCACATTGAGTCATTGAAGAATAGTTTTGTGATTGTGCGTATGGGTAATTTTCATAGTACTCATTCAATGCTCCTATATTTGGTCACGAAAGAAAGGGATTGAGGTTCGAAAAAGAACCAAGGGCACTCACACTTCATTGACTCAAATCTCGGGAATTTTCATCCCGAGTGAATTCGATGAAGTTGAAAGATAAAAAATCTCATGACCCCATACAAACATTTAAACCCACTTGATTGTTCATAAAATTAGAACATTTGAAGAAATGTATGTGAAGCTTATATTAAGAGTATTTTGAAAGCAAAGAGTTCAAAAGTGCGTACACGACCTACATGAGGAACACATTGGAGTCTCTCTCGCACAATGTTCTCTCAATGTTCTATTGATATGATCATGAGAGAATGGAATTTATTTTTTAGCCATTTCGCATAATATGGTCAATATATTATATTGTAAAATTATCTATTCCTTTATTCGTGTCTTTAGGTGTATTTGACTGAAGCTTGGGGAACCGCGAACGAGTCGAATCCTCGTCCCTTTAAGTGCCTTGATTGTAAGATAGCATTCCGAATCCACGGCCACTTGGCCAAGCACCTCCGTTCCAAAATGCACATCATGAGGATGGAGTGCATCGGTGAGTTTGGGATAAATATTATAATAAGTTAAGAATAAACGGCCTTCGACCCACAAAACTCTCCCTTTCCTTCCCACAACACTTGGGCTATTCTTGGCAGCCCTTCCAACACCCTTTTCCTCCAAATCTTTGTCAACAAGAGAATGGGGCTCACATATTATTATTCCCTTAATTTTACACTTGTAGGGAAGCTCCCGTTCGGCATCTACTTCGAGATGGAGAAGGGCGGCTTCAACCTCAACGAGATTGACACGACGGACTGCTCGATGTCCCTTTCCTCCCTCGAGGTCAGCTGTCGTCTTTTGATAAACACCATGTTTCTCTCTCTCTCTCTCTCTCTCTCTTTCTCTCTGGCTATAAATGGGTTTATTACTTTTCTAATGTCATGTGAATCATTATGCACTCCTTTGGTGGAAGTCTCCCTTACTGTATTATTACCCTTTTCTCAATTTGCCTGTTTGAAACCGAGGAGTTATGAGTTATATAATATTATGGAGTATATTTCTATTTGATGCTTAAGAGCTTCATGTTTCTAATATGAAGAAATTATTAGATTTGATGGGAAGAGATTAGAATGTACATTGTATTGTTTTTCTTCATAGATCATTGCCGCAAGGATATATGGAGACCGGTGGAGAGAGAAAATACAAAGTGTTGACAATTGAATTAACTTTTCAGCAGCTTATAATCAATGTATAATCTTATATACATCCATGCAACATGGATTAAAATATCATTGAGAGTTATATCACATGGTGTATGATTGTATATTTGAGGAACGTACCTATTATATTATTATTATATACGAATCAAATCTTATTACTCTCATCTTTCTGACTGTGAGGAATGACTGAGGAATAATGACTGAATAATGTTGAAAGCGTTTTTTGTATGTATGGTTTATATAATATTAAAATAAATGTAATAATAATGATATCATGAAGTTGATGAAAAGATGTTGAATGAATGAATATTTTCATGATCTTTGTTTTAATAATATGGAAAAGAGTATAAGAGAAAGACGAAAAAGCGATATATTTGTATACAACTACCCGAATATCCACATAATCAATTATTAGTTATAAATGATTTAATAATTATTTAAGTTGTGAGTAAAAGATTCGTGAATCGACCTGGCTGCTGTTCGAGCAAAAATATATCATGTAAGGAAGTGGCTTTTTTATACGATGAATCCGTCGGAATTAAATTACGAGAGATATATTTTAATCATGGATGTTATAATCAAGAAGTGCATTTACAAATACATACTTATAAAAAATTTACCTGCTGTACTCAACTTGAAGTTATTTAAGACGTCAGATTATTCAAAGAGCTATTAATGCAATATTATAAAAAAGGAAAAATATCTTTTTGATTTTTAGTATGTTATTCATATTATAAGCACTAGAGATTGTAAACTTTAAAGAAGAGATGACGATGAAGCTACGAGTTGGTTTGAGTGTGTTATTCAATAAAATGAGTTTTTGAACAAGTTGACTCAATTATTCAAGTGGTAAAAGATGGCGAAAAAAGGCATATGTAAGATGACTTGAACATTTTGAGGTGCTAAAAATAGTTCCTTCATCTTGACGAGATTAACATTAAGTGAGAGTGACATTTAATATCTAATTATCATCTCATACGATCATATTTTAATGTATGTTAACTATTTCGTTCTTTATGTTTTATTCCTGAATTTGGGCTTAACATATTATAAGACATACATAGTAATCCTTCACAATATGATATCATTAAATAGTATTTAAATTGGTCCATCTTGTAATTAACCTCAAGAGTGCTCTATTCAAAAATTATGTTTTGGTAAGAATCTAGGGTTTTTATTTTCGAAATCACCAATATGGCTTTTAACTACGACAAATTACAAGCTGATAAAGTAAGTGGGATCTAATTATAATTAATTGTTTTGTCAAATTAATCAATGACCATGCAGCAGAGCAGCAAAGTAAACAAAAATAGCACGTGTGTGATACGACTGAAGGTTCCTCAGATCCATGTGGAAGTTTCCCGTGAAAGTCTTGAATGATTTTTATTTCTCAACATGCTATTTATTTATATAAGCCAAATAAATGTCTCTTTATTCCGTTTAACTACAACAGCTATTCTTATTATTATTAGCTTATGATTTTAACCAACTTGCGTTATTTTCTCAAGTTGCATAAATCATTGAAACAAAACAAAATTAAATTTTTAAACAATGATCGCCTGATCTCTGTAATTGTCATTCTTGAGAGATTCCAGATTCATTTTTAACTCTTGCGTCGTCGTTGATCCAATTTGAAGACAAAACAAAACTGCAAACGCCTTTACAGAGAACATCTGACACAGTCTGACACACTCCAATTCCATCTTTGTATAATGACACCGACACGTAAGGAAAAGAGAATTGAGACTTTCAAAATCAATAAATAATATTTATTTGCATTTATTTTTACACAAATACCCTTACGCATACAAAATTCCCTTCTCTTTTTGATTAAATATTATGATTATGCATACCATACCTCTTAAAGTTATATCATCTCATGAATTTCCAATTCGCATTTTTATTTCATTTCTCATATCTTCAAAACTCAAATTTTCATAAAACATTACTTGGTCATTAAAACGCATCCTAAACCCCATAAACTATGACCATTGACACAAATGACACTACATGAGCATGTATCATGTATCGGGTGGTCCAGAGGTCGATGCGTATTTTTAATGAGTGATATCTTTTTTATTTATTAACCGAATTTTGTTAAAATTGGTAAGTATATACTTTATATATCGTATAATATAAGTAAAACCCCAAACTCTTCAATTGAGCCCGATTTACTTCAATAGCTCTCTGCAACCAACACTCAGTTGCCCCGCATCCTCTTTAGCACATAGCAACCGGGGTTTCCGCGAATGGTTTTGGCTAATAGCCTCTTTCAATTTAACCAGAGTAGACTGGTTTTTTGAAATGACCCTAGATGAAGAAATCGAGGGGAGTCAGATCGGAACAGTTTTTTATCATTAACCATCTTAAATTTATGATTGATAAAAAACCCATCGATCTCTGGTCCACCCTGTATGAGTTAATTAAATTCCGAATTTTTATTTCCATCCCGTGTCTCCCAACTTAGGCGAACAAGAATAATATAATACTAAATAGATTAGGAATGCTGGTGTTTACACAGCAGCCATTGTCATTGTTGTTGTTGTTCTCATTCTTGTTCTTGCATCTTTGTCTTGTCGAGGGTTCGGAGGCGCTACGCAGTGCGAAGAGAGTGAATTACATAAGAGGGGCTTGGTGGGGCAGACGCAGAGCTTCTCCCCACCTCCCCCAACACACAATCCAGCCCATGGAGAAAAAAAGAAGTCCCAAAGACCTACATTTATAAATGGTGGCCCTGGGACTGGAGGATCTGTCGGGGTCGGAGTGAGGGATTTCCTGAACCACCGTCCTGGGTCAACACTACCCTCCATCCGGTCCCATGGAAGAGATCGCCACGTCGACGACGGCGATCGTGATCCAAGAGGCCGACGACATCGAGCTCCATTTCGTCGAAGGTAATTTCCCCCCTTGTCTTGTCGCTCTTTCTTGGTGGTGGCGGGTTGGGACGTGGCGGGGACGACGGAGGCCGTGATGCCCCGTCCCCTCATATAGGTTAATTGTTTAATCAATAGACTCTCGTTGCGCAACGTGTGAGAAAAGTGAAAGTATGTCTAGTTTATTGGGGAAGTGGGTCAGTGGGACACTCGGAGACTCTGACGAGAACCTCGCTTCAAGACTCGACTCACCGTCCAAACAACGTTCGTTTAATAACTCCCATCGAACCCCATTACCGATTATCTCAACAATGACCAACTTGCTCTTTCGGCCGGCTCTCACCTTATTATTCAACCGCGTGCCACATAATCCGGAATATTACGTGTAGTAGGTTCGCGAATGATCCTCAATGCATCATCATTATCATTTCTATTAATATGAGAAATAAAGTCGCGACATTTTTATTGCGCTTCTACTATCACACGAATGGCTCCTTATTATTCAAATTACACTTATTTTTTTCTCATCGTTTTTATAAGAAACGCGCACGAAGTTGGTCAACTTCATTGAAAATCATCCCACCGATTTTAATACATTTCTTATTGTCCCATCAAATAATACAAGGTTTTTTATATATGAACTGGGCTGTTTACAATCGTCATTACACAATATTATAATAATAATAAACATTACACAATTATATAATATAATTTTATATTATATAATTAAAAAATAAAGAGCATAATTAATATTAATTAAATAAATAAATAAAATTATACAAAGGAAATGTTTTATTGACTATTATAGTTTGAAACTTTGCGTTGATTTCGACGAAATGTTTATAAACATTTGATTTGGAATTGAGTCAAGGTCTTTGAATAATTAGTATGCTTCAAAAGAAAATTTATAAATTGAAATTGAAAAATTAAATAGTTAAATGTATTCAGCTAAATATTAACAGTGCCATTTATTCAATATTAAACCCTTATTATTTTAAACATCAAGTTTAAATAATTTTTTGAATCGAATACAACTTTATTTATAAAAAATCTTATTCCTTATACATTACATCTTATGTTCCTTTATGCCAGATAAAAGCAGATATCTTGGATCCTTTTTATTATAAATAATTAATCATTCATCACATGGATCTTTAATGCGTATTTTGTCTTTTCGATAAATTATAATATTATCATAAGGAGATTTGAATAGGATTTGGTGAAAGGGTGGAGAAGACGTAGTTGTGAATCCCACTGCTGCATCGTGGTCCCACATCGACTCTCGTCGGCTCAGAGTGGGAGTGTAATTGGGGCTGAGAAGGCCAAGGGGAAGCCTCATTCCTTGCTTTCGCTCCATCATCCTCCTCCCAAGCGTCGTCGTCATGAGTTTTATCTCCCTCAGGATCATCACACGGCTCTCATACCCTTGGTCCCATTTGAACCTAAAGGGTCCACGAATCCCTACGTTTCCCCACCTCATGAGATTATCATCAGGGTTCGGTATTGAGGGCACGGGAGATCGAGAGACAAATTTCTCATCGATCCATCTAACCTCCACAAATCGTCACCATCTCATAATAAAGAATTATGCATGTGTGGTATAATGTTTTGACTCGTGGTAACGTATTATCTCCATCCACATGCATTGATATTTGGTTATTTATTTTGAGAACTAATTTTCCTCATTCTATAATTAATAATGCTATATAAGCATTTGTCTATTTGCAATGTTGAATTCTCATTAAATGACTTACTTAGAATTATATGAATGTTGGCAATAATAAAATTGCCTTATGTTTAAAAAGTAAAAATGTAAATATATTCTAATTATGACATTTGAGCTTTAAAGTAATTTGTCTATTAAATTGTAACAATTCCTCAAAGGACACACAGTTTAATTATAAGCAATTAAGTTAAGCTCCAACTTGCATATTATCTTTGTCGTAAATAAAAATTCATAAAAGAATAGGCAGCTCAAATGGACGTGTAAATTTTTTAAATTCTAGTAAATTTTTAATTATTAATTAGCAATTACATAAAGAGGAAAGAAAAAGGCCATTAGACCTACTTTAACAATTATTACGATGAAGGGTATGGCGGATATAAAGCCGAATTTATATTATATAATAAGCGAATTACAGAATCGTGGCTTGAAAGGGCAAACGATAAATATCGCACACTCTCCCTCTTTTTCATCTATCAACATTTCGAGTCTCGCTCCACGCGAGTAATTACCTGAATTCCACAATTCGCACTTTTCTAACTCCTGAGGTATGTTAACTTACTAACTCAGAGAAGGTATTACGTGAGTTGAAGCGAAGCATGGGGTGTTCCACACAGGATATTCATTTTATATCTCCATCAAATACTACGCATTCCCGTTTTTATTTTAATAGGACATGACTAAGATCTTCCTATTTGATCCTAAAGTACATAATTTTTATTATTTGCTTTTGATGTGTATGCTATTACTTATAATTTGAGTGTTTTTATGCAAACCTCTCGGCGGATGATGGACTAATGAGAAAGGAGTATTAAATAATTTGTGCCATTAATCATGGGAAAAATAAAGATGTTTGTAAATATTGCTATTGATTTTCCTCTCGATTAAAGAGATAGAGAGGAAAAGTAGGTTGAAGCGTCGGCTGGGCTAGGTTAGGAGTGAGACAACGCGGGTCGAAAATAAATCGATACACACGGGAGAGGAGACCGAGACCTAGTAAAAAGAGCACACAGAAAGGAGGAGGAATTGCAAATAGATATATGAGTGCGAATTTTGGTTGCCTCGTAGCCTACTTTAATTTTCCTCTCTCTCTCTCCGTCCCTTCCAGTTCTGGACAATAAACAATAAATAATATAATTTATCTCCTCATCGGAGTCAAATCCAGTTGATGATAGGCGGAGTTGGAAGGCCCATTCAATCACCGTTTGTATGAATAGAATTGGAGGGCTGGATGAGTTATTTAAGAGGGCTATATAGGCCCTGCTAGTCAATAATGGGTCGTGGAGTGTGGAAGGAATGAAGGGTGTCCTTATTTGCGTTCTAAGGGCCCCTGCCCCTTTCACTTTCATTCAGGGCGGTGTTGAGGAGGAGGATGGGAGCGCAATGGGGATCGGTGCATTGGACAAATCCAAGTTTAAAAAGTAGGTTATCTCATAATTTTTTCTTCTCTCACTCGCTCACTCTTCAGAGATCGGTTGAGGAGAAAAGTAGGTTAGTAGGTCTCTATACTCACTTTCAATATGACATAACATAGGGCTATAGGGCTCCCACTCCAACCTACCCATTCCCCCTATGCTCACAGAAAAGGCAATGAAAAAGTAGGCCACACAACAAACTCTTGACTAAAAACTTTCACTTCTCTCGTTTAGTTCCCAACTGTCCTCTGTGCCCTCCGCAGCTCCTGTGTTCCTCACAGACAGTTATTAAATAATAGTAGTACAACTTGGTGCTTCGTCTCTTCGTGCCCTTATTAACCCCCTCGTCCTCCGCCCTTATTATACATAGTGGGCCCTGGAGATTTTAAAATAATTCTTTATAAGTGGTTACTACTACTCCCTTCTCTCTTGCCAACTTATTAAGTGTGCTTTTTCCCATTGTGATTTGAAAGTGAATTTGGGCCTGGTTGCGTAATATGGGCATTACGAATAAGCGGGATTTGTTCCTCAAAATTGTTCCCTGAGTCTCGTACCTGAAGATTTGTGTTGTGTGGACGGAGTGAGGATTTGTGAATTTTTAAATCATGGAAATGAACATGTATAATATCAACTACTACGAGAATCAGATTTTCGACCAGAGCATCTATCCCATCTACTCAGGTAGCGCATAGGACCCTGTCCCCATTACGTAATTTCGAGAGTGTGGCTGTGCCGTTTGGGATCTTTATATCCCCTTTGAGACAAATGGTTCCAAGAATCATTTACCACACAATATGAAAGAATTAAATCCTGGAGTCGAATGGGTTTTTGTCCAGCTAGAGGAAAATTTAAAAAAATTATTTATTTATGATTTTATAAATGTAAATGGTTGAGAATGATTTGGAAGGTATTGTGAGAGGGATGATGATGGTTGGTAATTGTTGGGCAATTTTATTGCAGCGACAGGCAACACGCCTCCCCAGAGTAGCAGCCATGGGCCCGACCTCTACCACCATGTTGAACAGCCGGACACGAAAGAAGGAATTGAAGAATTGTGTCCAGTTTGCGGAGATAAAGTTTCGGGGTATCATTATGGGCTCCTTACCTGCGAGTCCTGCAAAGGATTCTTCAAACGGACGGTCCAGAACAAGAAGGTTTATACGTGCGTGGCCGAAAGGCATTGTCACATCGACAAGACACAGAGGAAACGGTGTCCCTACTGCCGGTTCCAGAAGTGCCTAGAAGTTGGAATGAAGCTCGAAGGTAAATTATATCCAACTTTATTTTCCCTTCTTTTATACCCAACGTCATAAACGAATAAATAATGGACACAATGTAAAATTGAACCATTTGAAATCAACTTGTGACAATTTAATTCTTTTCCCCTTCGCCCTTTTATTATGTTTTTGGGGAACTGTCGTTAGTTTTTATTTTGAAAAATCCCCAATATCTCAATAAATATTGAGATTTGAGATGAATTTTATCTTGACTTTTCTTTGATGAACCCGATTGTTTTTTATCCTTACTTTAAAAGTATGATCTTTTTTAAATGAGGTGCTTCAATGAATGAAAATTTTGATATAAGAGATTTAGAAAAAAATTACTTGCGAAAGTCAAATGTTATTGGAGTGCCGAATCTCCAAATAGTAGTGAATTGTTTTTCTTGATATCTGGATGGATTTATTGGGGTTCAATTCTTACCATGAAAAGGAAAGGGACTGTTGGCAAACAGTGTGTAAATTCTCAACTTTTATTATTGTCACCTCCAAATATAAAGTCAATAAGCTCTTATATAACTTCATTCATAAAGCAGGGATTGAACTTTTAGAAGTGAATAATATTTAAAATAACACATGAACTTGTTTAACTATTGGAGTAATTGATTACTCATTGAAAGTATTAAGAAAGGTTATGATTCCCTATTAGTAGTATTCGATAATAATAAATCATATAGTATAAATTACTAATATTATTGACCCTGACTAAAATTGAGGATTATTTTTTTTCTCTTAGCGGTTCGAGCTGATCGAATGCGGGGTGGCCGTAACAAGTTTGGTCCAATGTACAAGCGTGATAGAGCGCGTAAGCTTCAGCTCATGCGGCAGCGTCAGTTGGCAGTCCAACAAGGGTCGCGGGGTCACCTGGAGTCCCCTGCCTTGCCTCAGCAGTTCATCCAGAACTTCCCTGGCCCCTTGATCAAGCAGGAGATTCAGATACCTCAGGTCAGACTCTACCCCGCCCCACCCACCCCACCCTCTCAGCCTCATCTTCGATTGATGATGGAGTCATCAGAGAGTGTGTGGCTGGACGATCTTTTCTCTCTTCTGTGCAGCCTCGACTGCTGGAACCGAGATCATCAAGACTAATTGCCACGGCTCGACCTAAATTAGGTTAAACGTATATATTTTTAGAACCATACACTCGGCCAATTAACTTCATAAACCGCCGTTTAATGCACGTTCATTAAACTTCTCTGTTGTGAGGCTCATAATGTCTCTCAGTGTATGCATCCTCATTTGTAAGGATGGAAGTCATGGGAAGGGAAGAGTTAAAGAGTCGAATGGGTTCGGGATAATGATTCCTGTCAACATTTTCATGCACTTGATTCCAATGAACGTGACATTATATTAAAATACCCATTTCTTATCCCCTTAATTCACATTTTGTTTTATCCAACATTATGTAGTTTGAATCATTATTAACAAGTTGATATTATTATGATATTTGAACTAGGGAAAAATTGTTATTTGGTGAAGGTACATTGAGCTAAAAGAAGAAACAATAGGGTAGGTCATTTTGTAATTTAGTTTTAACTTTTAATATTATTGAGGTAGTTTTAAAAGACTTTACCATTTGTTTTCATTTAATTGTTCATGTTTTTTCACATGGGTTGGGTACATAATTGACAATTATTAGGTATTGGTCAGGAGGTTATTGTTAGGAGTAGCCATTAAGGCCTATTTAGTTATTGGGATATGTGGAGTTTAGGTACATTAAGTATTTACATTGAGTCATAGGAGTCATTTATTTGTCCGATTGGAAATGGAATGGAGCATTATGAAAATTGTTAAGAGGAATGAGAAAGAAACATTTTGCCTGGAGAGTCAGACAGGAAGGAAATGATGAGGTTTAATTATATTTGGAAATAATTACGAATCTTTTTTTTTAAATTGGAGCAGAAAGGATGGATGGACTGGGCAGAGAGTGAAAGTTTAGGACAACCCAAAATAGCCATTTTTAATACACACCCTTCTGTTAACTTTATTATCCTTGTCACTTTACTAGTCTGGAATACTTTAAAGTTAAATTCATATATTTATATTTTTCATTTTCAAATAAAACTTTTAGTTGTAAGAAAAATGGCTTATGTAAGTACAGATAGAACTGTGGAAGAGATACTTTGGACTTAATATTTCCTTCATTGGAGTTTAATGGGATTTAAAGACTATTCATTTTTCTGTCTCTCCAGTTCCTACATTTGTTTTCCTTTTTGAAAGAGTTTGAGGTACATTTTGGAATGGCTTATTTTCAACGTGTCGAGACTCACCTTCAAAACAGAAGATAAGACTGTCCATTTCTCACGCTTTAAGTAGATAGGATTTACTTTTATGCCATGAACCAAAGATTTATTGGAATTTGTTGTAAAGTCAATGATTTACTCGTGGTAGACAAAATAGATTTTATGCAATATTAGTCATTTTATTGAGCATTGTATTTTGTAAGTAATATATGGAGTTTTATTACAAAGCTAGAAGAGAAAAATAATGAAGGTTGTTTTTAGAATTAGATTAGAATTATTCGTATTATACATTAATACTTGGTTGGTTATTTTCTAAATATGTATATTTAAATGATTGGATAATTTGGGATTAAGAATAATTAGTATCATAATTTAAATATATGTTGAGATTAATTATCCACCATGTATTTGTAACCGGATCTGAACTGAGGCTTTTTAAATCATGATCGTGATGTTGTGAGAGAGGGTTGGATGTGTGAGGGTGTTAGCGGCAGAGGATCCCCCGTCTCTGCGGATCCGATATTTTATCCTTCCCAGGTGTCGAGCTTGACAAGCAGCCCGGACAGCAGCCCTGGGCAGATGATGGGAAGTTTGGGGCTAGAGGGGAAACCTTGGGCTGTAGTCCCGGGTAATAACAACAACCCGACTCCGAGCTCAGTTGGCGGCGGGAAATGGGACGAAGTGTCCGCAGCTGCCGGGGCGGCCCCGGGTCCCTCACAGGTATCCCGCAGTAGGGAGTTTGGTAGCTCTAAAGGCGGGGCACAGGAGGGGCTCGGGAGCAAGGTGCCAGGACTGGTGAGAGAACTCCTCGCCGCCGTGGATGACAAGGAATGGCAAGGGGCTTTGTTCAACCTACTCCAGAACCAGACGTACAACCAGTGCGAGGTCGACCTCTTCGAACTCCTCTGTAAGGTCCTCGACCAGAACCTTTTTGCCCAAGTCGACTGGGCCAGAAATTCGGCATTCTTCAAGGACCTAAAAGTAAGTTTGAAACAATCGGGTAATTGGTATGGTTAAAATAAAAGGTTTTAAAATTTGGTTGATTTGGGTGGTTAATTTCTTTAATTTTAATTCTTATAGGTTGACGACCAGATGAAGTTACTCCAACACTCGTGGAGTGACATGTTGGTGCTGGACCACCTCCACCACCGCCTCCATGCTGGTCTCCCCGATGATGCCCCACTTCCCAATGGACAAAAGTTTGACCTCCTCTCCCTTGCCCTTCTCGGGGTTCCTGCCTCACTCGAGCGGTTTCACGAAATTTCCGCCAAGCTCACCGATATCAAATTCGACGTGGCTGACTACGTCTGCCTCAAGTTTCTCCTCCTCCTCAACCCCGGTATGAGTAAGATCTTTAAAAATTATTCATTTTTTTAATAATATAATATTTTATTGAATCTTATTAAATTGTAGAAGAATTTTTAGTTCAAGTATTTAAGTATATTGATATTTAGTCATATACGTTAGTTAATAAATAGAATTTCATTTTATCATATATTTCAGATAAATTTTATAGTCTTTTGCTTAGGTATATAAGAATATTTCTTATTAAATTGTAAGTTATTGTGATTTAAATGAGGTTGATATTAAATAATGAATAGAAGTTAGATAATTGTAAAATAGAATGAAATAAAACGTTTCCGCTCAGCGAGTCTCTTATGTAAGGGAAAAGTTAGGAAATCCTCTCACGAACCAATGTTGGTTGAATGGAAGAAAAGGGCGAGGGAAATATGTCTGGTTCCTTCGTTCCATTCGCATTCCTTTCCCTTTTCATCAAATTTCAATCATCTATTCTCTTTCTTTTCTTTTTTTGCAGATGTGAAGGGACTGATGTCACGGAAGCACGTCCAGGAGACTCACGACCACGTCCAGCAGAGTCTCCTCACCTACTGCATCAACTGCTATCCTCAAGTCCAGGTTAGGAGTTTGAATAATGACCCCGACCCCGTTGGATGGCCTACTTTTCCATCTCTCCCTCCCTTCACTCCACCTTCCATTACTTAAATCGAGCCCCTCTTTAAACAAATTACCTTAATTCTCTCTTGCATCATCCTCCCTTTCCTTTTCATCTCCCTCTCGGCCCAATATGGGATCTTCTCTCTTTTTTAACTCACCTTACAATTTCTTTTAATGGGATAATGAGACAAAAGCGTTGAGACAATTAAAATGTTCCTTTTGCCCTTATACCTTACTCTAGTATAGGGCATTTGCTATATAGACCATTTTTGAGTCACACGTGCCATTTTGCAGAAAAAGTTTTTGTAATCCCTACATATGTAATTAGTAATTACAAAGAAAAACTTTGTTGATGATGATGATGAATAATGCGAGTTGTTCATAAATGTAAAACTAATTTGAAGTGTTTGTGTAGAAGAAAAATATATTTGTAAAATGTAGACGTGCGTTTGAAACAAACTCAGCATTATTTCAAATGACATTTAGCACGAAAATTGCGAAAATTTTAGTTATGTCTATTTTAATGGCAGGGACATTTTTTTCAATGTTTGTTTATATAATACACTTTATTTCATATAATGTATGTTAACTACGTTTATATTCTCTTTATTATACGCATATTTGAGTTAAATTAGGTCACCAGATTTTGGCATTATTTACTCGTAATGCACTCGTAGATATCTACTATCAAATTGAATAATTATGTTTGGTTTTTTATAAATTCTTTGAATTGAATTTATATAATTAATTGGTGAGAAATGTAGGGAAGATATTTAGGATGATTTAATTATAGTAAAAAGAAATATTTTTTGGCCTGAATTACAATTCTTGCGAGGTTGAGGTCTATTTATAAAGGAGGAATTACTGCCCGAGACCTGAAACCGTTTGATTGAGATCTTGACCTAAATCTCCCCTATGCCATGAGAGATTTGCGGAGTAGTAAAAGAGTGAATGTTGTACATCCACACCGTAATATCAAATTCATGTATGTAGGGAGAGAAGGTATGCAGAATACTCTGATGTATTACACCGTGTGTGTGCCTTTGTGCCCATTCTCACTCATGAGTGCTTTCCGACCCAACGACAGGATACGAATTCATTATATTACGTAGTTTATGATGATGTCTGTGAGGTGTGCGATGTGGAAAGTGAGAGTGACCCACACACTCGTTGGTTGACTTTATATACAACTAATGTACTTTAATACACGTCTCTTGCATTGTTGCATTGTATGAGATAATAATGCACTTAAAGATTTGAGAACGTTCTTTAGGGCTGATATAACTAATACTGTAATGATTATTTGATTATAATATACCACCATTAATTCGTGTCAAGATTGTTAAATTATACTTTATAAGATTTATTTATTTACTTACCCTTAATATTTTTTACTAGGTATTTTATATCTTTTTGGTCCAAAAGGACTTTTTGTATTTTATATTCACCTGATCCCTAATCCTTTTATGATGATTATTCTTACCTAATTGATTCCTTTTTGATTTGGGCCATTCAATATTTAATATAATAATTTTAATTCTTTACTTTAAACTTTATAAAATCCTCTTTACAATATAAATACGTCTATTTTTTATTAATTTTATGCTAATGATTTTTTATTTGTTTTTTAGGAAAAATTCACAAAACTTCTTCAAATTCTCCCTGATCTTCGAAATGTGGCGAACCGCGGAGAGGAGTATCTTTATTTTAAACACATGAACGGGTCGGCACCAACGCAAACCCTACTAATGGAAATGCTCCATGCGAAGAGGAAGTAATAGGCGTATTTTTGTATATAATAGATCTTTACGTCCTCTTTTTAAAACTTTCCCCACTTTTTTCTTTTTTTCAATTAGCTCTGACAAAAATGGTACTGGGTTTAGGAACGTTAAGCTATCGGAATCGTAGGAATAATCATTGAAAGAATATTAAATATATATTGCTACCTTATCATGTGAAGATATTTACACATATTTACTTTAATTCATTACAATCTTAAAGTATCTCTTGAATCAATCATTTTCTTTCATAGATGTTTAATTGTATAAATATTGTCGTAACTTTTTTTTCCTAATGGTGATAAAGTAACTTCACTTTAAATCGTATTTACACACCCACACTGCTATGAAGTACATATTTAATTATTCTTCAAATACAATATATTATATATTTAGATGTAAGAGAAAGTGTTTATTTTTATTTGAACTCTTTTGGGGGGATTTGTTTAGGGCATTAGGACAATCTCTGCTAAAAAAACTGTAATATGTATATATTACTAGAATACTTTTTAAATGTAATCAGCATGAAGTGTGAAAAATTAATGTAATAAGGTTGTTTTTTTTCATTTATTATTGATTATATATAAATCGTAATATATTATCGATTGTGCGACATTCCATTTGACTAGACGACAATCTACACATATTAAAAGTTTAATTTATTTTTAAAGAGTTGTAATAATGTTATATTAAATTTAATTAAAAATAAAAATATATTATATTAAATAATATTGTGAATATTTTTTTCCTTCTTTCCTGTGTATCCCCATTTCTTCTTTTTCAGGTTTTTCGGTTATTATTATAATCATAGTTTACAAAAATCACAAATTGTATAATTATGATTTGATTTGTGAAATTGGTTTAAAAGTCTTGAAAAATTTCCTTCGAGTCGAATGGTGAATCTAATATATACATAAATATAACAATACTGTGCAGAATGTTATAATATATGAAAAATGAAAGGTTTAATGCGTATGCGAATCCATTGATGGAGATGTATGGTCAAAGCGTGTAGCGTTTACTTAAATATATATATTAAAAATATTATTAATATATCTCTACACATATAATCTATTTAATACAATCAAATCTTGTTGTAGAACGCTCGGCCTTCTTAAAAAGTAGTTTTCTTGTATCTCTTTGAACAAGCATTTAAATATTTACAATGATATGCGTAAAAAGTAAAAGCTAATTGATTTTAAATAATTGTGAGATGAGTCGAGAAAATAAATGTTTGTTAGCCATAAATATAAAAAATATCTTTATTTTGTACGAAACTCTTTTTCCTTCCTCTTGTACTAAATAATAATTAATATATATAATTAACTAAATGTTGTAATTGAACGAAGTCTACATACACACTATATTATTATATAAATATTATACAAATGTATTCTTCTGGTGGGGAGGGGAAGAGAGGTAAAATATAATATAACAGTTGATGTGAATGTGCTCATGATGATTTTTTTGAATGGACGAAACTTGTATGATCATCAGGTTCATTAATTATTATTATTATTATTCAATTTTTCATAATTTAAGAAGAGAGATTGTGGGTATTATATGATTTATATTAAATAGTATACTTTAGTTATTATTATTATCCAATTTAAAGAATTTATCTTTAATAAATTAAAATTATAAATGGAAGGAAAAGTATATATTTGCTGAAAATGGGATATCGTGATGAAATTTCGAACCTGCCTGAAGGATTTTTGAGAAATAACATTATAACATCTACTTATACTAAATCTAATAAAAATTTGTTAGCCAAAGAAATTTATTTTAGCCAACCTTTTCGCTACTTACTAAATATTTGACCTTTAAATAATATTGAAATAATTATGATGAGAGTATGGCAATTCAAGATTCATAGTCTTTTAAAAATTCAAATATAACATTAATTCCGTAATTTCAATATGATATAATATGACAGGAAAATCAATTTAAATGACAAATCTTACAATTACAATAGATAGATAACTAAATTGTTTAATCTTTTTAAAAGAAAGAATATTAACAAGTTAAATAACAAACCTGAGAGTGAACTTGAAATGTACATGAGAAAATTATAAAAGGCTTGAAACTTTAATGTCGAGACTTTGCGGGAAATCTTTAATCAGTTTGACAAGTTCCCGAGTCTTTTTTCTTTCTTCACCTGTTGTTATCTATTAAGTGTTTAATTTTACAAATTGTGAAAATGAAATATATATGAATCACTGTTGGATCGAAGAACGTAATAAATGTAGTGCTATACTCATTTGAATGAAAATGAATCATCTTTTTATAATTATTGTTTGCGAATTTGGATACTGACTGCCGCATGAATAAATGTTCAAAATGTGGGGGAGATCATTAAATTGTCATAAACTGGTCCACTTGATCAATTGAGAATAATAAGATGGACTTGGAAAGGAAGATCATCATACTGTTTATATAAATAGACTAGATGAGCATTGGAGTGTGAACGTGAAAGTGGTTTTATATATTTTATTATATCTTTTCAGATGGTGACCTAGAATTGAAATCTAGATTTGGTAAAACGAGTCTCAACTCGTGCCATTACATAATCACATTTTGCACAATCGCCCTTTCCCTTTCTCTCCCCAATGCATTCAATGGTTATATGAGGCTTTTTCAATTTTAATGCATCGTGATATACTGCTTATATTGCATTGAGTACACAAACTGAGATACCGACTATACATAATTTATATGCTATATGGGATCTTATGTACAATATAAAACTTCAAAGAATGTACTTTATACCTTATTTCATTTTAATAAGATTATGTTTGATAGTGTAATTTTACTGTCATTAATTTTCCAATGCTTATAAGCAAATGCCGGCACATGTTTATAAGTAGAGCCATATATGTCGACAACAATTATTTAATCCATAAAGATATATACATAGTACATACATAGTGGGATTTTATATTAAATTTGAATTTTAAATGAAGAATTCTTAAACATTAATTTCATAGGTCTTTAATTTTCTTTCCTTTGAATAAGATGAAATTCAATTAATAATGGTAGACAAGTCTTGTCAGATAAAGATGAAGGTAGTTTAAAGAGAACTCATAGATTTTTGGTTTACAATTTTCCAAAGCTGAAAGCTTTTCTGCCAAGAACAGCTTGAATGTTTCCCGCAGGTTTATCTCCAGGAAGGAAAACTTCAAGATTTGGATTAACCGAGAATTTGGAGAACTTTGAGAAATCGATCGGGTAATAATGCTTATTTGGGAGACGAACCTCGATCTTTGACATTTGTGGGATTTGTTCAAGAACTTTCTTTTCTGCCAAATACAAGGTGTTTTGCACGGATGGGGAAAAGATTCCCTTATCTGGGGGTCCAGCGAATGCATCCAAAATGCAATCCCGCACCGTTTCCCTAATGAATGTCAATTTAAAAAATATCTCCTCTATAAAAATATAATCTACAACTTTATTTTACTATTTTTATGAATATAAATTTTGATTCATTTTATATACCAAGCTCTGTCATAATCTACTCCAGAAGTTGAACCGTAGTTCCATCGAGCATAGACGACTGTAGAGAAAATTCTTTCTTGGACGTCCGGAAGAGTCGCGAATTCATCTTGGATGAAATTAACAAAGGCTGATTGAGTCGTTTTGATCACACGCAAATTCTTCATTCCAGATTCAATTTCAGGCATAGCTGAATTGAAAAATAAACAATATTTAACATAAATTAACCTAATAAATAATTTTAATTAAATTATAATTAATCATTTAAGTTCATTTCTTTAAAATAAAAAAGTTTTCTTGCCTCCACGACGAAGAATGATTGTCGAAAATCTAAGAGCGACTGGAGTTGAAATGAAAGCATGATTATGCGGAATTCCATCCGACACGAGTCTTTCCCAGGGAGATTCCTCAATGCAAACTCTCACTTTGTTCACATGTGGATACTTGGTGATAAAGTGAGAAGAGAGAAGGAGACCGAATTCTTCAGGACTTTTAATTCCATGTTGTTTGGCCAAGATGTAAACAGTGTTCTTTTGGCTGTCAGTGGCCACAATGTCCGAATTGTCTCCGGTGTAATAATCCTTCTTTGAGTCAAGACTCAATTGAGTATTTACCTCAAACTCTTTAATGAAGTGAGTTGGACCATCGCGACGAATGTGAAGAACCTTCACGTTGTTCTTTCCATATCCAGTGTCCAAGAATTCAAATTCCGAATGAGAATTTTCACTTCTCTCCTCGTTGGTTCTTTCCTCGTTCTTTCCCGGATAGAGAGTTGTCCGAATTGCACTTGCCATCTTGATCTCACTTGAGACGAGTTTGAGAGATGAAGAAGAAATGAAATGACTTATTAGGGGATGGTTCTTCTTTTCATTTAGCGACCTCATGACCTCCACATCCCAGGATCCAGGACCATGATCTTTATCGGAAATGTCCCTTATCGAAAATGACCTCGATGGAGAATGTTGACATGAGTTGCATCACCTTTACTAAACCTCATTTAATCAATTACGATTACTTATGTCTACTTATTAATAACTTATTTTATGTATGAATTATTTATATTCGTAACTCACATTGGGCACTTGCATGAACTTACCATTTACCATACTGTGTTTATCCATGGAGTCTCTGTCCTCTATTCGACCTCAAGATTGAATCAGGAGTTCTTATATTTTATTTCTTTAAATGTACATAAATATCCCATTACATTTAATAGAATTCATATCAGTTAAAAGTCATAATAAATGTATGTACTTGGGTTGAAAAGCTCATCCAACACTTTTAACCACACTACTGACACAGAATTTTTTCATAGTACAATCTATTAATAATATTGAATAACGCTTGTAGAATGGGGTCTTATATAATTAAACATTATATTGAATTTGTAATTTCCTAATATAATACTAATTAATATTTTTGCAAAAATTGCAACATTTAGAATTCTAGTTTGTATGCATTACACATTATGAACAATAATATGGTAATTTGATTGTCGATTTTTATTACAATTGATTGCTTTATTTTTATAATATTGTGACTTTGTGTCATCTATCTGTACACTTTATGTAATACTAAAACTAAATGTAATAAAGTATGGTATGCCTTGCCTGTATGACTGTATGTATGTATTAGGTAGTCAATATTTACATATTATTATATATGCTGTAATATTATCTTATTATTGTTATTATTAATAAATTTTATTAGTAAAATCTATAATCTTATTTGAAAACGTTATCCTTGTTAGACTTGATATTAAATTTCATTTTCGCAAAGTGTGTCGATAAAAATCGTTTATAATTTAAAATTTTTACCTTTATTTTTACCCGATATAAAATGATCATTTCAATAATGAAGATGAGAAAACTAAGAATATATCCTGTAATAAACATTGAAATTGGTAACATCGTGTCATGAATTTCAAACCTCATTAACTTTTCTTTACTTTCTCCATCCGCATTGGATCTACATTGATGAATCTTTTCTCCATTAGCTCGCTCTTCTTTCATTAAGTGAAGATTCCTAATCCCAGCCTCCCTTATTAAAAGGCGCCTAAATTCATTTCATAATGAATAGTTTTTCAGATCATATTTGGAATTTTTTTACAAATCTTACGGGATTTTCATATATTCAAAATATGGCGAATCTTTTCTCATGGTGCTTGCCATATGAACTGTATATCCTTTCAATGGAATGTTGTCGAATTTGCAAAATTCACAATGGTCCATGTCGGAAAGGTCGCATTGAAAATTTTCTGCTAAGCGTCCTAATATACTATGGAACTCCGTAATGTACGCGAAATTCGGAACATTCAAAAGTGAATTTACTGTCATATTTTCAGTTAAATTTGCCTCCGTATTATATAAATTGTTATATATAAGATTTTGAAGTTTTTCTCCTGAACCAGTTGAATGAGTCTTTAAATAATAATTTAGTTATTAAATCATTATTATATAATTAATTGAGATTATTGGAATTATGGAATAGAGTACTTCCTGACTGGTTTGATGATTAGGAATAAATGAATCATTGTGAATCTGAAACTTGTAACCGAGTTGAACAAGATCATGGATGGTCAATGCAACTTGAGTTTTATTGTATAACGAGGAAATGAGACTCGCGCTGTAAATTGCATATAAGAAAAAACACATTGAAGACGCCGTGAACGCCAGAATTCTTCCGGAGTTATTGTAAACTTCACTTTTCCAACCTAATTTTTGAAATTATAAAATTGTAATATTTAGGGAGAAATTGTTCATATAATTGATCCTTTTAGTATATTGATTTTTAAAAATTACTTTTCAAAGTGAAACATGAAAACATGAACCAACATGACTCCCAAATACTCTCATCAGCAATTATTGAACGAGATATGGTTAGAAATACTAATGTAATTAAAATAATCCTCCAAGTTGACGAGTCAAATATTCTAGTATGAATTTTTAATTCAGTAAAAAGCTGAAAATGGGTTGGTTTTCTAAAATATATCGCCAATCTAAAAATGATTTTATTAATATGATTCACCTTTTCATATATCAATGTTCATATAAAATGTTTTTTAAGGTATATTAACTTTCTTTCGTAGATGGTTGGTAGAAATCTTAAAATGTCGGTCTTTTTATCTAACATTCTTAACGGAGTGCTCCAAATATCAAAATTATTTTGTTTCAAATTATCTTCGAAAAATTCTGTTTCATGTGAATTTCTTTCAAAATGAATTTCCAAACTGTAATTTGTGTTAAGTTTTAAGTATGAAACATTATTAAAGCCCAATTTAAATATTTTTACCATTACCAATATTATAAAGATCTATGCAAATTAACAACGTGAATTTGAATACCTAATGTTCAAATAATCCTGACTGTATGCCATTTGCTGATAAGCAGTTGTGTTTCCAGTTAATAAAATGGTTTTTTCTCCGCTATTTGAATTTTTCGTTGAGTTTTCTCCTCTGGGGTTGTTCTACATAATGCAAAAATACAATAATCTTATACGAGGTATTTATATTTAATTTAAATGCTTAATTTTTAATTGTCTTACACGTAAAACAAACCCTGTTTTGATTTTAGCCATTTGAAAATTGATTTTCTTTATTGGTAAAACATAAATTTGATGGTCAAATTCGATCATCGGAACGCTTTCTACAGAACAAATTTTTTCAATGCAAAATGGTTTAACAAGAGTTGTATCACCAAACTCCGTTATCATAAAGTACGAGTTGTCCGTTATTGTCATTTTTGAAATTAGCGACCAATTTTTAAGATATTCAATTGATTTTATGACATTTTCATTTGTATTCCATTTTGTAATTAAATATGGCGCTATTTGGAATTGAGAAGTTTGGAACGACTTTACTTTTTCAACTGCTCTTAATGTTTCGTTGTTGGAAGACAAGTCAAAATATAATATAACTGATTCATGGGGGTGAAATGGCAGAATTTTGATTTGAAAGAATTTAATTGGTTTAATGATTGAAGTTATTTTTTGTTCTTTTCCATTACAAACATAATTATCTATCGGATTATCACTAATTATGATGATGGACGGTAATTTTGTAATCCAACCAAGTCCAACGAGACTTGTTTGACATAGAAAATAATAATGACTCAACATTCTGAACAGACTTCAGCGAAGTTAATGATAAAAATACCCAAACCCAAAATATGAAAACTAACAATAAGTTTTTTATAAAGCGAACGTTATTTATTAAATTCTTCTCAGATACATACACTTGATTGAATAGAAAGTTCATTCACATTCATTTTTAAGTTAATAAATAATACCCGAACATATTAAATTACGCAATAAATAAGAAATGATGTGTTGACATTTATTCAAGCACGATAAGAAGGAAGAAATAAAGGAATTTAATGAACTTGTGAGATTAAATAATAAGTGAAGGACTTTTCCACTTCTTCATGCCTCAAAAGAAATGATGACTCGAAAAGGTTACTGCGATTATTTGCGGTTCATTTATTAATCCTTTAATAACTCTATTCCACATTTGCTTTTCAATCACAAGAAGTCATTCACGTCATATTACTGTCGTCATTTATTTTTCATCCAATAATAACATATTCCTCATTCATTTAAAACATTTTGAATAAAGATATTCAATTCTTATGATATCAATCAATCAATCAATCAATCAATCAATCAATAATCAATAATAATTCATCACTATTCACTGTATTCACTAATATGATATTAATAAATGTAGTTATTTATAAATTTATATCAGACTTTATGTAATATTGCATTTTATTTATATGTAAAAATACGTTATGGATACAATTAATGTGCTTATATCTTATATTGTATGAGGATTAGGGATGTCAGTTTCAATAAAAATAATATTTACCGATAAACGATAAATGGAAATTCCATTTACCGATTAATCGATAAAAAGCCGATAAATCGTTTAATGCATATATTTATATGAAAAAATTGAAGAAAGTTATTAATTATGATTTTAAATTTAAAATATGACATTATCTTTTAATGAGGTGTCAAAAAATCTTATATTAATTAAAAAAATATGATTAATTAAATTTAAATATTTTGAAAATCTGCTCGCCTTTTTTCAAATATATTTTTCATTTATATTATAACTAAAAATTGATAAATACATTGTTATTTAGATTTATAGAATAATCTAAATTAAAGATTTTTTATTAAATCATGTTTTTATCAAAAAATTCCTCAAAATCTCGATAAATCCCGGTAAATCTTATCGATTATTGCATTTGATAATTTATCGAATTTATCGATTTATCCACTCAATTTTTATCGGTAAACGATATACCAAAATAAGACAATTTACCGATTAATCGTTTATCGATTAATCGTAATTGACATCCCTAGTAAATACCCAAAGAACTTTGTCGAATTGGCCTAGGATCGGCTGAGCATCGTTACACGGCTAAATATCGGCTTAAAATTTGATCATGGCTAATGTGTCATGGGCCAGGCTCATTTTAATATTGTTAGCCAATAACCGAATAAACGATATAATGCCATTAATGGCCCGTTATAAGTTTGTATGTTTGTAGCCAACTATCAAATGCCAAGCTTTTAAACATAACGGCGTGATATTGGGTTGCCTTTTTTCCCCAATACGCATTTGTATTTATTGGGCCAAGCTTGGTACAATATAAGATGCCAATATAAGAATCCTAGCGGATGATCATTTTACAACCCCACAAGAATAATCTAGAAATTAGACGCCATTTTTGAATTCGATCGAGTGCCATTCTCATAATCAAATCTTCAAGAATTATTCAAATTTAGGCGAGTAAATTAGATTAATTTACTTTTATAAATAAGCTCAAATTATAAATTCGTCATAATTCAATTCATAAATGAAAAAGTCTTCGAAAGTGTACCCATATCTTGGGTGATTGAAGATGAAATCAATTCTAAAAAGATTCACAAGTGTCGTTGGCCCAAAGGCTCATTGTCCTACATAAGAAAATGCTTAAAAAGAGAACAGGATCCATCTGATCATTGGGAATACCACGACGTAAAAATACTTCATTATGCAGGTAACCAAAATAATTACTTACTAAATTATTAATCAAATAATTCATTAATTAAATATTTATCACAAAATAAAGTTATTGTATTATTTAGTGACATTCCGAGATGCAAAAAACTTATGCTCAGAGATTGAAAAATCACCATTGGCCGAAGTTGAGTCAACTGCTGAAAACAACGAAGGTGATGTACAATTGAGAACTGAGTAGGGCTCGCAGTTTCGGTAAAAATATTTTTTACCGGTTTTCGGTAAATGAAAATGCCATTTACCGGTTAACCGGTAAAAAACCGGGAAATCCCAAATAATTATATTAATTCAAAATAATTATTTTACTCTCTGTTTTATTACAAAAATTACAATCAATTTA
>JAQGBZ010000284.1:0-83190 GCA_034687125.1 Neelides folsomi | reverse complement strand
AACCGGGATTCAAAAACTTGTCACAAAATCGGTTGCCACATCCGTCCTGAGATAGTTAGGACCACCAAATTTTTGGTGAATTTTCTTCATATTATAGTTAATAAAAATAAATTATGCCTAGCTTCCTATGTCCCTGAGGGGGGCTAATATCCAGGCGGTATAAGATCATTAAAATCAGCCCTCGTATTAATCATCCATATTCTTGAACAATGCCAGAGTTGAACACCAACCAATATTTTTTCCAAATATTAATTATATTTTATCTAGCTATTATTTTCGTGATTTGGCCATTAAATTTAATTAATAGTTTTTCATTGAATATATGCTAATTATATCAGAATCAAACATGACTTCCTTAACAATGTAAAAAAAATTGTGTAATGGAAAAGCAAAATTTCTGTTTAAGTATTACAAAGTAAATGCAAATCTGGCATTGTTAGAGTTCCATCGAAGAGCCAATTGGTGAAAATCTGAATTGAATGGAATGTAAATGGAACATTAAGGTGTGAGCTGAATGAAAAATGTTGTTTAAAAAATTTCAGGAATGGGGCGGTGTTGGGTCCTCTTCCTCACTTGCTGCCTTTTCATATGTAAGGAGGTCGGAGGCCATGGGCGGCTCATCGAACCACCCTCGCGATCCTCCATGTGGCGGTAAGACAATGGACCTCATTTCCGCCAATCCGACCACAAACAAACATCCATACCCACTACTTACATTTACTAGATGTCTTACAAGGGGGAATAATGGGACTTTGAACAAATGCATGTATTGGGACTGTAATTGTTCCCTTGCTTCCTCTCTCTGTCGTCGCCTGGTTCACCATTCAAACGTATTTATGTTGTATATAATGAGTAGTTCATTGTAGTTTGGTGTAAAATGTATAAAGTTGAGAGATCCTCAGAATCCCAAATCCTCATTCGAACTTCTCAAAATCAAACTTTCTATTCTCGAGGAAGCCGCAATAGAATAAGCCGAGTCTTGCGAGAGATAATGGATAGAGAAATACTTCCACTGGCTCAATCAAGGCTTTCTACACTGCATCTCGAGGAATGTTATCTGGGATTTTTAAACGGCTCTCTGCCGCTCTCGACGCTTCTCCTCTCATCGAGTGAGTCGAAGGACGATTATGTATAAAAGGTAGTTCATGATGCCAGATGAAAAGAGGAACGAAAGGTGTGCAAGGAGCTCCAATCCCAATTGTACTTCGCCCCTTCCATTGCAAAACGAAGAATATTAGGAGCAGGTAAAAAGAAAACGAGAGTAACTTGAAGGAATCCCATACATGAACGAACGGCAATTGCATTCATTCTTCTCCCAATTTCCAATTATGTCCGCATGCTGTTGTTGAGATTGGGAAGTTTTCCTTTCCAACCTCCTCGGCAGTTGATGGAAAGGGTTCAAATTCATTTTGCCTTCAATGGACCCTTTTCATATTTTTCCTCCACTTTATGAATTGGGCGGAGATGGCTTTTACTTTCCTTTATTCCATTCGTGCTAAAGAGAGATTCATATATGGAATAGGTGGGAGATGCGGGGTGAAGATGTTGAAATTAATTCTCTATGCCCTGTAGATGCCTTTTTTTATCCTTTCTCTTGCACTTTTATGCAAAGATCCTTCAAAGTTCGGGTGATATGTGTAATATTATCATATGCACAATATACATATATATTTATTATATAGAGAGTTCCGAACCGCGCCTTTGTCTCGCAAGAAATGGTGAATTAATTGGATTTGATATGCTTTTGCATGGGCCTCAGATTATTATTCGAGGATAACCTCCCTGGAAAATGAGTCGAAAGAGAAATTTAGAAGCTGAGGACAGCCTTGTTTTCATTACTCTGATTACATCTTCTTGAAGGTTATTTCATGCAGCCTACAGTTATGTATTATTAAAGTATTATCGTGAATCATGAAGAATGACATTCTTTATTTTTCATCTTACTCCAATTTCAATTTTCCATTTCTTTCCCTCTTATTTAATAATGTAATTTTAATCTTTCATAAATTTATAAAATTGTAGGCAATTTACAGATTTTTAAAATACGCTTCGTTGATTATTTTATTTTAATACATTAATATAAACATACTATTAGTATATTTGTAATAAATGTTGTAGTAATTAAAATGAACTTTATTGCGGAGACGTTCAAGCCTTGCCGCATATTATGTAATTACTATGCACAGAGGCATTTTATAGTTTGATGAGGAATAAATAAATAAATAATTTTGACTTTGAACTTTTGCTTTAGATGTTGAGAATAAATTAAATGTCTATAATTATTTATTCAGTTTTTGTGAGCATCGTCAAGTAAATATGTGTATGAGTACTGTGACAAAATATAATTGTATAGTAATGTATAGGAATAGACAGAATATCCTACACAAAAATAAGAGTAAAAATAATATTTATTTGGATTTAAAATTGGTAATTAAGAATGCAACTTACAAAGCGACAAATTATAGGAGTCACATTTTACCTAAACCGACCTGTTTAATGCATACGAGTTTTTTTCCTCCAAACTGGGAGGAAGAATAAAACAGCGGATATCCTTAATATTATGACAATTTGCTTTCAACCCAAATTCCACACATCAAGTCTCGCTCACTTTTTACAGTTTTTTAAAATGATAATCATATAATAATACAAGATACTCGTATAAAAAAGTTTATTGTATTAACCATTTGAATACTAATAATATGTACCTACTATACTATAAGTATAACAATACTTTATATGTAACTACATACCAGTATTTAACTTTATAGTATAACTACATGTACAGGGTAGCCCTTAAGTAACGCAACATCCTTAAAAAGATTATAACTTTTTAATATTTGACTCTTGCGAAGCTGTAGAGGGTAGGTTGAGGCGATGCATTGAAGTTAATGGATGTCAAATTACCAATTAAAGTTTACGTACTCATTATTAGATGCACTAATTGTATGTACAGTATGCTAATTGTAGGAAAAATTGATTAATAAATAAAGATTATACGATTGATTGAATCATGTTGCGTTACTTAAGGGCTACCCTGTACATACTTATGGTAAATTAAATACAGATATTTACATTATTTTATACCTTATTATTTTAAATGTAGGTATAATATAAGGAAAAGCTTTAACAATATGTCTGATATTTATAATATTTATTTATCTTACTCTACATATATCTATATACTTATTTACTTTTAGTAGGTAGGCAATATAACATATAGGTATGCATGTTATATTAGTTCCCTTCTGTATGAAATATTGCCAAGATTTATAATTTTTTGCCATTTGCGAGTCGAAAACTTTTGTAAGTTTATTGAAATGAGAGCACACGTAGTATATTTCGTATTGTGCATCTACTGTATGTATGCATATGTTTGTATATTACTTTTTAACTGTCTTGTTGCTTCTGATGGGAAAAAAGAAGAGGAAATGGGCATAAACATACGCTTCTTTGGGCTATTGATCTTGGGAAAGTATAATTATTTTTTATTATAATTATCCCTCGAATGATTTCCGTCTTCTTATTGTGTTTTTGTATTGTTCAGATATGGATTCAACACTACGGCTAATTACAACGATCACGAGCAGTACTGCGGCGGGTTTTCGAGACAATATGAGAGGAACGGTGGAAAGTGAGTGGACAAATGTCCAAAAAATTCCCTCATGACTCCCCGAAACCACTCTGGGAATGAATGTGTAATTCGTGGGAGAATCTGAATGTGTCATTGGAATAGATGCGGAGTTTGCGGTGATTCCTACGATACGAAGCAGCCGAGGCCGAACGAGGCTGGAGGGACCTACGGGCAAGGCATCATTGTTCGCCAATACAGGCAGAACTCCATTATCAGGATCAAAGTGGAGCTGACGGCGAATCACAAAGGGTACTTTGAGTTCAGGCTCTGCCCTAATAACAACGTGAAGAAGATCGTGAGTCAGAAATGCTTGGACTCCTATCTTCTCCAACAGGGAAACAAGGAAGGGCCACGGTGAGTCGCGCTACCTCAATTTCTGATTCTCATGAGAATAATGTCATTCTTTCGATCACACCTCATTCTCCCATTCACTCCGCTCCTAATGATGATGAGAATGCTAATGAGACCCCACCGCACGGTAATAAATAACCAATTCACTTTTAAATAAAGATTTTATCCTGGAGAAGGAACCAAGGTCTTTGAGGCTCGTTATTTCCTACCTAAGGATCTCACTTGCACACAATGTGTGGTAAGCATCATAAATATGTAAATATCATACTTATTTACATACTACAATAATACTTAAATGACTAATCCCATTTTTTCTCTTCAGCTTCAATGGAGATATATAGCAGCAAATAATTGGGGGAACTGTGAGAATGGGACAGAGGCAATTGGTTGTGGACACCAGGAAGAGTTTAGAGCTTGTGCAGATGTCGGCATTTACGACAGAGCCGGAAATGCTAACTCGGAAGAGACGGAACAAGACGTCGAGACGAATGAAATTGATCACGAAACTCCGAGTATGATTTTATTTTTAATCTTTTCATATTTTTACATTTTGCGAGGCTCCACGCGGTTTAAGGTCGATTTTTCTATTCAGACGCACCAGATGAGACAAGGCACGAGATTGAACCCTTGGAGCCGGAATCTGTCGTTTGGCCCTTCATCATGGCCCTTATTGCCTTTTTCCTTGCTGTGGTATTCTTTGGAGTTCTCCTCGGGTGGTTCTACAGGAAAAAAGTTGTGCAATATGGAGAAGAGATCATTGACATGTTCCATGAGTGGAAAGGCGGGGATTCGAGAAGAGCTCCGGTGCCGCCGCCAAGAAATAAGAAAATAATCCTCCGGAATGACAATCACAGGAAAATTACTCCAGACATTATTTCTCAAGTAAGGACCAATATTATATTGATAAATATTAACAGCAAAAATTATTTTTCGCAAAGTTAATCCTTCCAATTTTTCTAGCCTATGCAAGTCACTATCAACGGTTTTGCTGTGTAGCATTATAGACTGGTGGATAAAGTTTTTTTTAGCATTTACGGTTAGTGTGTTCTCTTATTGACTCAAATTCCTTGTTACCTATTATGACAATGACCACCGATCTTTGTTTTATATCAAATTGCCTAGTTTATTATTGGAACATAAATTTTATTGTTTGCGTATATTACCAACGTAAATTCTAATTATTGTAAAGTTTATTTATAAAAGATGAGAATGTAATCAAAAGTGATTTCTTAATAGCTATATAAAATGAAAAATTCCATTTACTTAATTTATTTGAAATAATAAGGAATTTAAATAAATGTAATATATTAGGTAGATACTTATTTGTGTTAATACTTTAAAAATAATACCAATGATGTAAAAAATATGCACATAAAAGTTTAACGATTCCAATTTATAAAGTATTGAAATTGGTCTTATACTATTTACTGCTACAATAAGTATTTTAAGTATTTACGTATTAACTTTCCACTTAATTGACTTGGTAAAAGGAATGTAAAAGCTTAAAAAATGTTCATTCATAAAAGGTATAAAATAAATAATACGTCATTTGAGCAGTCACGTTTGAAAAGTATTTGAGTGCCTTTCCTATTTCAATACGTAAAAGGTACATGATAAAAACATAGACTGTCTGTATAAAAAGGTATGGATTGAATGTACCTATTAATCTACTTATTTAATGATTCACCTTTATAATCTACTTTAATAATAGTTTATTTGGGTTGTGAAAATATTTACTTTTTGTTTATAAAAAATTAATAATAAGAAATAAATAGAAAACATGCTGGATTTTATACAGGTAAATACTAGTTAATAAATTTAATATCTGTTTTGTCATATGTATGTTTGTTTTAATAATTTAGTAATTAGGTAAGTAATTACATACATATATAGAAAGACATATTGTATTACATACAGGTATATAAAATAAAGTTTATATGTGAATGTATGTATAGAGTAATACCTAATAGCTATGTCAAATATTGTAATTCGAATGGACGTCATAAAATAACTGAAGATATTTTTTAAATTATCGTATAGTTTTACAAAGGTATTCGTAGATGTATGGAGTACCTAAATAAATACATTGTGATTTAAATACAAACTAGATTCGTATTGTTTTAGGTATATACTATAATTTTAAAATCATACATTATTGTGTGTATTATTGCCTATAAAAGTTATTCTTGCCAGAGCGCGAAGGAAATCTCAGTTTATTAAATATTTTTTATAACAATGTATTGAAATGTCGAAGATGGGATGTTTAGGGTAAATTGAGATGGGACAACTGATCTGTTTGAAATGAGAGTATTATGACGATGTACAGCTTCTTACTTAACCCACGGACCCTGCATATAGCCATTTCATCTCAAATCTCAACAACTGTTATCCTTCGAATGGTTTATTATGTAGACAAATTTTATATTCAACTTCAAAGAGATACGAAGACGTAGTTTGAGTGTAACAAATGTTTACATCCTTTATCTTTCATGAATATTAAGAAACGCGGACGGACGGCTTGAAG
The DNA here is from genome assembly GCA_034687125.1 of Neelides folsomi. NCBI lineage: Eukaryota > Metazoa > Arthropoda > Collembola > Neelipleona > Neelidae > Neelides > Neelides folsomi. The sequence goes on along the minus strand of JAQGBZ010000284.1, from coordinate 76,684 downwards.
GCAAATGGGGTCAAAATATTAAATGGAACCTCGCGAACTGCAAGATTTGTTCTGGAGTTCCACGAATTTACTATTTAAACTTTTCATTTTATAAGCCTTCCTTTGAATCCTCTCGTTTCTTCAATTTAGGAGAAATTTGTCTGCCTTGCATGAAACGAGATACTTTATATGCTCGGATTACCTCTTTAAAATCATTTTATGTATTGATAGAAAAAATAACGATTCATATTTTTTTGTAAAATAAAACGATCTGCGAATTTAACCGTGAAAGAATTCTGGCATGTTTTCTTTTCCATTGTACCATTCTTAAATTCTCAAATGGCATATGTTTATACTACTTTTTACTATGCTTTATTATACCTACATTCACGCATCAAAGATCCACAAAACATATTTGTAAGTCTTTGCATATCGCATTACCAAATAAGTACATTAGATACTCAAACCTTAATATCATATTAAATATGTAATTGTATTGATAAAAACAATTCATTTTTTATAAATACTTACATTATGTACTAATATACATATTATATTATGTAATATCAATAGCATTAATTGCAGTTTGTTGGATACGATACATATAATTCAGAGTATGTTGTATACCATATTTCTTGTTTAGAGTTAGTATTAGTTTGTATTTACTACTGATAGGTAATATAGATATATAATTATTGATTCAGTATAATTTCCAAGCATATACCATACATACAGAAATATAACTACAATTATATTTTTGAAAAAATAAAACCATTCAGTGCTTTTAATTTAATTCCCTGTTTTCCTTCCCTTCTCTTTAGAATTATTTTGTTTTCGTCTATCAATAATATCAATATGTAGTTATCATTGTTTCTTTGGTTTAGGACTTGTGACGGGCATAAGAGAATCTAAATGCAAGATAATACAATTATGTAATAAGAACATTACGCCATGAGATTTTGTAAAAAAATTACATTTATTACAAAACCGCAATTGTATGGAAAGGGTTCTTTGAAACCAACAGATTAAAAAATTACTTTTATAAGTTCGAGTACGAATACATACTCGTACTTACTCTATTGTCCATTTTTGTTTGCTTCAAACTTTTCTAATGTGATATCTGATATAATGAATTTACCATTCCGAATATAGTCGTTTTCACGTTAGTAAAAATGCAGCCACGTGTATAAAAGCATAAATAGCTAATATGTATGTACACAGTACAGTATCTATGTACATATGTATGGTATATGGTTTATGTTACATATACATAGGACAAAATGTTTCAAAGTAAATTTGACACTTGCTTTATTGTTCAAATTACCAAAACACCCACAAAAAATCAAAAGAAGAAAATGACATTATCTAAGGCTATATCATATTCAAATGGAGTATAAATTAAGAATGAGTATAGGTTTATATCATATTTTGAAAGGAGACTGTAATGATGATGGTCATCAGAGGAGATTCGCATTTATGGGTGTATGAAAGGGGAGGGTATTGAAATAGAAGCCTTAATGACAGATGAATCATCGTATAGTAAACTCACCCTATACGACCGACCAGATCTAACGGGGGGAACCAAAACGGATCGATATGTATGCAAGCATGGCGTGGTCTCGCTCCCCAATAAAATCCTAACTTTAATCCGATAACTATTTTGACACTGTCTCACACTCATTCTCTGCAGGCCCAAAGAAAATATTCATTTACTTCTAACTGGGCAACTCCAATTGTCACTCACTGAGAAAAATTCACTTGATCAGAAGTTCAATCCAAAGTCGGCAGCTAAAAGTAAGTTGTTTACAATTCTCGCATAAACTTATGTACCTAATATTCTAAAGAGTAGTTAATTGAATGTGAAATTTAACCTTTGTTTTTCTTATCCTTTTAGTAATAATTTCCAATTGTGATTGTTAAGAGATTCTTCTTGTACAACTAAAGTGTTCAAATGGCAAATCTAGGTAAGATTTGATCTCTTTACTATATTTGATTATTGAGACATTTGTAAATTGCATCCAATACGCTGGGCTGATTTTATAGTTCGTTTCCATTATACTAAAATTAGTTTATTAAATTATTTATATGTAACACATTGCATTCTTTAATATCAGCATAAATCAATCAATTAATATCATGTGTATTCTTTCGCCAGTTGTTGTCTTATTTTCTCATTTAAAAATTAAAATTAAAATCGATGTAATGTATATTAATCCTCTTATCTAAAAATCCTTGTAGACAAATTTTCTCTCAAAATTTCGATACCATAAAAGGTAAAAATCTCGAAATGGTCAAATGGTTTATCTGGTCTAGTTAAATAAATAATTCATTTTTAGCAAAAAAAACCCTACTTTGAATTATGAACAAATAATACAATTTTTGTTTTCATTCTTTCCAATGTCCTTATGTTTCTTATTAATTATGTATTTAACCTTATCTTGTGAAATGTTTCTTTCGGTTCTAGGAAATAGTATAGTGAATAATGTATAGGCGGAAAATGTATAGTGGATGATGTAAGTGCGGATTATGTATAGTTATACAATTGTATAATGAGAATATGTATAGTATGACGAAAGTATAGTTGAAAAATGTATAGTTTGTTAAAAGTATAGTTATGATTGTATAGTGATAATAAGTATAGCCATGGTAATATATTTACAAAAACAATTTAAGGTTTTGTTTAATGATAATTTAAAAAGAGTAGAATATACAATAAAGGTAACAATATAAACAACAAATTATATAATCACTCGACAAAATCAATAACACTTGCTATTCCTTTGATATAATCAATGAATGAAAGTAATCCAAAATTAGTTGCAATTCTCACAAGTTCTTAAGTTTTATCTCTTGATTTTTTAGCTGGAGTTTGTTATTCGCCCGCTAATATTTTTTCAATTTTAAGCTCCGTTAATGTTTGTTCTTTGTTCAATCCTTCAATGAATTTTCAAATGTTAGGATGATTAGCTGAGAGTAAACTTGAAAATCCTCTGTGAAATCCTTCATAATAATTATTAGTTCTCGCCCAATTTTGAGAAACGGCTTCGTACGAATTCCATTTATTATGCTCAAATAAAGGTTTGTTTCTTTTTCCTCCAACTATTTTACCAATCCACGTTTTTTCAAAATATATTATAAATGATTCTAGAATATCATAATTTTCGACAGAAAATTCACTTTTTATAATTATTTCATGTTTCTACAATGTCTTCAACAGGCATGAATGCTAATGCTGACAAATATTTTACTTGAAAACGGAAATATGATTCATTTTTACATTTGCTATAAAGTATTTTTTCCTTTTGAATGTTACGCCATAAAGATTGCATAAAATGAAAATAGCACCCCCTCTGTATAGCATTTTGAAAAGTTGTATGAAATGCTCTAATCGAAGATCTTTCAAAATTTCATTATTTTCATTATTGTAGTTGGATTCAATTCAGGGGTTAAATTTTGTAAGGCTTTAAAGATAATATCATAAGCATCTTCCGTTTGATTAGACATTAAGGCAAATATTAAAGGTAGAACTGTTCCTTGTTGTAAGCCATGTATTACATACAATTGTTTAAATAAATGCGGCGCAGATTTAAATGTACCGTCACAAAACCAATGTTCGCATCTTGATAAAATTTCTAAGTTTTCTCTGGTTGTAAAAATTAAAAATCTATCCGGATTGTGTATGTCTAAACTGTCGAAAAGTAAAAAATCTTTCCTTGAAATTGATGATTTAAATTGATCCGGAATTTGCAGTTCTGTCAATACTTGAGTAGAAATTGGGTAATTTGCACTTCTTTTAGCTCTAACAGTTCTTTTTAATGACGAAATTTTTGGTAAAATTGCAGCAACACCATTTGGGATATTTTGAGATATTGTAGCAATTATAGATTTTGTTGATTCAGTTGAACTTACTGCAATTTCATTCATTTTAACTTTAATGGTTATTGCGTCAATTTTAATTGGATCGGGTACGTGATTATGATTATTTAAGTGTTTCATAATATTTTCATCAAGCGCATGGCAACGACCCTTGCATTTGTTTTTTTCTCTTGGTGATCATTTTGTACATCTCCAAATTTTTTTTCCGTTAGCGCCATTCGATTCAAAAATAAACGTCATAAAATCCGTCGTAAATTAATTGATCTTTTCTCATTTGAGCTTTTGTGATGTTTAAAGGCATCTATGTATATAAAAGTAAACACTATTAATTTGGGTCATTAATTCGATTAATTTAATTGATCTTAATAATTATTTACCTTGATAAGAAATTTTCTCGGCGATTATTGAATATCTGTTGTAGTGTGTTTGTCAATAATAAAATATGTGGTCAAGTTAGGAGGTAATTGAATGAATGAATTAGTTGAAAGAAGAAGATATCTTATTTATAAAATGGTTAATCTTTTTGTTTGTATATTTTTACGCTTTTTTATTATTTAAGATTTAGGGACACTATACTTATTCCAACTATACTATACACAAATATACAAATGCTATACTATACTATGAGTAACTATGCAAAGTTACAACTATACAATTGTATAACTATACATAATCCGCACTATACATTATCCACTATACCTTTCCGGCAACGGTTTCTTTCATCCAGACTCAAAGAGCATTCTATATGACAAGTTTAAGTTTTAAAAAGGATCGGACCACTTTGACATTTGCATATTCTGTTATGGTACTCACGTATGCACGTTTATAAAAAGTAAATGGCTATGAACTGCGTGATGTTATGTGTACCTTAAGTATCTATGGTCATATTACATACCTAAGTACCTGGCAAGCTGAATTTTTTTTAATCCAATTACCGACTTGGTTAAATCACGTGCGCATAAAAAATATATTTTACTAATTAGACTAAATTTTATAAGAGACTTGAGATTTCATCACCAAAGATTCATCGTCAATGTGTGCATATCTAGGCTACAAAATGAAGTTATTTGTAAAATGTAAATATTTATATACTGTGATATAAGATACAACTAACAATAATTAATTGAAGATACAAATACCTACATACCTATGTTTAGTATACATAGGACTTTGAACGCAAAGCCTGACCCTTGAGGAGATGCTTAAGATGCAACGTAATTGGAATTGTAAACACCTTGATAGATTTATGAACTCTTCGAATGAAGATGTTTTCCGGAGATTTGAACAACGTGTCAAAGTGGCCGAGTCTCACAAGAGAGATGATGGGGAGTTTAAGCACCTGGCTAGATATTGTATAAAATGTATAGGTATGTATAGTACACTTATCCTCAGGTATGTAAGAATGGCATATTTAGATATATGTATGTAACTGACTAAAGTCTACAATATAAGGATTTGAAAGAGATTCTCAAGAGATGTGTGAGAGAGTCAATATACTTATATGTACTTACACAAGTACAAGTATGTAGATGTATGGAAGGGTGGTAATGCAGTTCCTCTCCTTGTATTACTAGCCCAGCCAAGAGAGAGTGAAGATGGAAAGTCAATTGGGCGGACTTTACATATTTGGACAACTCATACTGGTTCACCTACACACACTCATTTGAACTCCGTTGTTGAAAGTGAGCCAATGGTTTCAAATGCCAATACTTGGCATTTCATTATCATTCGGAAAATCATGCGGGTGTGATGAGGCAAAGCCCCTGAATGTCAGCTCCTATTCCTCTCTCATCCCTGGAACCGGAAGGGTGTCTTTGGGAAGTTGGTCCAAAAGAGAGAGTTGATTTAAGCTAATTGGGAGCAAGAGACACCATGTACTCATCCCCTTACTACACGAGTGTTTACAAGGGGAGTTCGTTAGGGCCGAGTGGCCAGCGACCTTCGTCCCTCACCCTCACCCCGCCCGTTGCCGAGAAGGGTGGTGGTGGGTCAGGAGGGCCAAATAAGACTCCGCGTTACACTCCCGTGGTTCCAACACTCTACTCAAGGCCGACCTACGGTTCATCCGACTCCTCTTCTTATTCCAATTACGGCCAAAGGGCCCAAGAAGTCATCACGGTTCCTCCAAAGAGCTCTCTTGCTGCCTACAGGCAGCAAGAGAACCAACAGCAGGGCGGGGAAATTGCACGCCAGAACATAGGGCTTTCATCCAGCACCACCAAAATTAACACACATCAGCATAACCTCATCGACTCTTTCCCTGATGTCTTTTGTTTGTCATGTCCTCCGGCGGAGTTCAAGTTCTCGGATGCGTATCGTGCTAAAACTCTTCCACGTACAGGCAAAGAGGTAAGAAACTCTTTTCCCATCAAATTGCTTTTCGTTGTCCAGTTTCTAAATTAATTTGCTTTATCAAACTTTTCATATTGTACATAAAGACGTATTATAATATAGAATACTTTTATATGAGTTAGTTCTGGACGCACGTGTCTGTCCGAGTGTTTACTTGACCCTTTATGAAATACTCTCTTGGTTTTATTCAAATCACTCCTCAATTGCTAGCGATCAATTCTAATCAACGTTTCCTCGTCTCGTTTGTTCAATCGGATCAATTCACATTTCTCGTTGTATCAAAGTTAATATATTTATATGAGTAAACATAGTTTAGGTATTTAATGTTCATTCTCAGGTTATTTTTTACTTTTTGATTAAATATTACCAATTTATACTAATATAGAATCATAGTACTTTTGTGTGTATTTGTACTTTATTTCATCAGTAAATTACCACTATATTTCCTACTACTGTATGTAGTATATGGATGTCCATTCCAATCCAATAGGAATTATTCGCGTCTAAAAATTTCTAAAATTTCAAATCCTTTGATTTAAAGAACCAAGTATGAAAATTAGTTTTGAGCTTACTCTATAAAGAACATGAGCAACTTGCAATTTTCAATAAGTTTAATAAATGGGAAAATCATAAACAGATATTATGCATTTGGCCTATACTTAATATGCAAAGGTTATTACATCGGGTCTTGAAATTGTCGAATGAAAAATGAATCTTTGTAGAACGAGAGGCTGATTGGATTCGCCACCCTCCCTGAACAAGTCCATAGGAAGTCTGTGAAGAAGGGGTTCGACTTTACTCTCATGGTCGTCGGAGAGTCTGGATTAGGTAAAAATGAAAAATCAAATTAAGAACTTTCTTCCCACTCATAGTTAATTAATATCTGTAGAAAAAAGTTCTTTCCAACTTTCCGAGTTCTTAAGTAGAAAGTTTCTTAAATTGCGAATTTCAGGGAAGTCAACTCTCATCAACAGTCTATTCTTGGCCGACTTCTATCAGAATCGAAAGATCCCAAGTGTCGAAGGTGAGTTCTCATTGGCTTCACCTCAACACTTAAAAACTCCTTAATACTTATGGTTAGATCGGGTTAAAAAGACGACAGACATTCTGAAGCACACCATTGAAATCGAAGAGCGTGGAGTGAAGCTCAGATTAACAGTTGTGGACACTCCAGGTATGTTTGAGAAACGAAAAAAAAATATCCTCCAAGGTTGTTTCTTAATAAATAAAGGTATATTTGACTTTCGTTCTTCTTTTCCAATAAAGGATTTGGAGATTCAATTAACTGTGAAGAGAGTTGGAAGGCGGCCGTGGACCACATCGATGATCAATTCCATCTTTACTTCCAGGCAGAGAGCGGATTGAACAGAAGACACATCCGAGATTCTCGTGTTCACTGCTGCCTCTACTTTTTGCCACCTTATGGTCATGGGTGAGAATGTCACCGCATTTTGTCCCACTCTCCACAGCCCATTGACTCACCCTCAAAGTCAAAGTCAGTTTAAGAGGTTTCTCCTTTCTCCACACCACCAACCATAGATTCATAAATAATACACACAAATATACAAATAAAGTGGTTCGATTGTATTACATATGTTAAATACATTTAAAAATATAAAAGTTTGATGTCTTCTTTTCGAATTTGGATTCATTGGACATTTAATCTCTTCCCATTTAAATATCTAATTACAATTCATCAACTCTTTTATTGAGAGTTTGAAAGGAAAACACATTGAACAATTACTAGGATTAAAAGCTTTCTTGACTTCTCATTGAGCCTTTCAATAAAATCAAGCTGAAAAAGTCTTTTATTGCGAGAGAGAAAAAAGTGTAAATAGAAAAAAACTCGCTCTTCTCATCTTCTAATGACTCTTTCCTTATTACGTCCATTCACCGCTTCTGCAACTCTCATTCTTGGGACACTTATGTATTTGATGGGGAAAAGCCAACTCTCTAACTTTCAATTTCTACTCGTTTTTGACACGTTGGACCTATTCCTGGCCTCACGACTCGTTCCTCCCCAGATGACTTGGTTGAGAAACAGGAATACAATGGGTGTGGAGGAGGCGTGAAGTGGCTTTTGTTGAAATGTAATTAAGAATTGACTCGTTTGGAATTAAAAGGTTGCGACCTCTCGACGTCGAAGCTTTAAAAAATCTCCAGAGCCGCGTGAACATCATTCCAGTCCTCGCTAAGGCAGATACTCTCACTTCGGCCGAAATGAAGAATTTAAAAGAACAAATCATGGAGGATTTGAGACGCTATCAGATTCAAGTATTCAAATATTTAAACAGATATAACTATAATTAATCTCTTTCCTTAATGCCACAAAAGTTTGATAATTGATATTATATAATGGTAATTTTCATTTAAATAGATTTATCAATTTCCCGAGTGTGATGAGGAGGAAGACGAAGAGTTTAAACGCCAATATAGGGACTTGAAAGCGACGCTCCCGTTTGCGGTCGCTTCCAGCGAAACTTTCGTAGAAGTTGCTGGAAAGAAAGTTCGAGGTCGACAATATCCTTGGGGGATTGTAGAAGGTATTTAATAATTAATAATATAGACAATTTGTTATATAAAATAAATGGTAAAATATTATATGTTAATTAATAAGATACTTGAAATAGTTAACATGGTTCTAAATGGCCCAATTGTGTTTTTTCAGTCGAGAATCCGAACCACAGCGATTTTTGCAAATTGCGTACCATGCTAATTCAGTCCCACATGCACGACCTGAAGGAAACTACCCAGGATTTACATTATGAGAACTTTAGAGCGAAGGCCATCGCTCAAATTTCTCAAACCGGAGTCAAAGAAGGGGAGAAATTAAAAAGGGATTCCTCCACAGAGAATTCTCAGGATCTTCTCTTGCAGAAAGAGGCCGAGGTAAATTACGGGCTTCCCTTCTTTCATTATCCTTCATATAAAACTTTTATATGGTATTTAATAATGTTTTTTATCTTATATAACCAGATTAAACGAATGCAACAAATGATTTCAAAGATGGAAGCAAAGTTGAAGGAAAAAATCAAACCGTCAAGAGATTCAATAATCGATCTTTAAACGTACAAAACGGATAAACGTTTTATTCAATAAGTCTCTTTTTATTGGCAAGAGATAAAAAATTTTCAAAGAACAAGTAAAAAAACAAATAGGTAGTTTTACCAAAATTTAGATGTTACAATTCTTTAAATCAGTAATAAAAAACAAAAAATGATAATACTAAAATTCCAAAAAATTAATATACCAAATAAATTATAAACAATTATACATTCAAATAAATCTAAATGTAAGCCAAATTCACTCCTTTCTCTGCTTACTTAGACCACTGAGACGTATTTTTCTTCAATGACACGACATAATTTGAAACGGCCTCATCAGGAGCCCTTCTAATGTCTGTATTCATAGCTAAAATTGTCATTGCGTATCCCACTTGTCCTTTGATCGGTCCTTTAACTTCTTTCTAAATAAAAAATGCATTTAATTAAATATCCCAAAATGAATCAATTAATCGGCTATCTGACGGTACAGCTAATATAATTACTTTAAAATATATATTATTTTATAGTTTAAATAATGTAATATAAAGTAAGTTTTTAATTTTAATTTTACCTTTCCCCTTGTCAAATTTTGAGAAATTTCATTAGCCATTTCAATGTTTTCGCCTTTAATGTCGCATTCTCCTGCCAATTTCATTCCGTAACGTTCAACTTTTGGGCGCCCTCTTTTCATAATTCGAGTAAAATGGAACGATAATCTATCAACGTTCATCTCAACAAATGTTTCCATTGTATAACTGAAACGAATAATTATACTAATTGTAAATCCATATATTTATTATTTAGATAAATTTATTTTCACTGTTAATTTACCTAATTTTTACTCAATCAAAGACAAATGTCTTTAATTGAACAGCGAATAAATATAAACTAATTATGTAATCTAATAAATAATAATAACCAATAGATAGGTAATATATTATAATCTATTACTTTATCCACGAAAAATGAACTTTTTCCATAAACGTCAGTTCTTGGAGATGAGTGGCAAAAACAACAAAGGCCTTCCTTTCAACGAGCGCCTCCACAATAGGGAAACAGAGCAGGTTGGCTTCTTTCATTGACGTTCCCCTTCCTAATTCATCGATGATGATCAGTGAATTGGGCCCAGCATTTGAAATGATGTGACTCATCTCAGACATCTTGAAAAGGAACCATTACTCATTAAATTGTGATTTATTTATCAAAATCCAAATAATCATTTCAAAGGTTTAATGATATTAACTATTTTAAAAGTATTTGGTTAAGGTTTTTTTAAACATTCATATGTAACTAAATATGTGCAATATAGTATGTAAACAGTAAACATGTATGAACCTCCACTTGAAAAGAAGAAGATCCCTCTTCGATGCAATCGCCATTCCCAATTCGGGAATAAATGGAGTCAGCTATACGAAATTCAGCTGCATTAGCAGGAACATAGGAACCCAACTTTAAAAAATACGCATACATATTAATTTATTCAATAATTTACTCAGCATCAATTATAAACCATTTATGGTAAACCCTTTTCTGAGTCTATTAATTGTTTAACACTTTATTGAAGCAATCAATTAAAATTGTAATAATCCTTATACAAACTATCGAACATTTTATTCACCTGGGCTAATATCTGCAAAACGGCATATTGTTTAAGCACTGTTGTTTTCCCACTCATATTTGGACCAGTGAGGATAATGCAGTTGGTATCTGATGTTTGAACCTGTGAATTTCATTAAAATTTAAGAAACATATAATACATATCCCAATCTCATAGTTGTATTTACATAGCTCATTACTCATTATTAATAATAAAAGCAAATATGAACTTACTATGTCATTTTGCACAAATAGACTATGTGTTGTCATATAGGGGTGTACTCCCCGAGAAATAGCAGTAACATTTTGCGAAAATGTTGGTCGTACAGTTTGATGAGCCATTGCAAAATGAGCCAAACAATACAAATAGTCGAGACTCTCAATGTGCTCACTTATTACGTACAAAGCAGACACGTCTTGACGAATCTTCCTTATCAAATCATTGATAATGCTAGTAGAAAGTAGAAAATTATATTAATATTATTTGATAATATAAATAAACTTTAAATATTTTAAAATGAAACTACTTCTCAGTGTAGAGCGAAATCTCTTCAATTAGTTCATTCAACCTGTGATCCATGACCAATAGTTCCCGAGTCGTAAAATTTAATGAGTTCTTCATTTTAGTAACCTATGCAAAAATTATAAATATGATACAGTTATTATAAAATTCGGTAATTAGCAATTATGTTTGTATAAAAATATTGAATTAATATAAAAATATTAAACATAGTACTCAAATTAATTTAATTCATTGATTAATATGAGAAATTTACTCGGATGCAATTCTGAGGCAGCTTTGGAATGACGATCGATTTGTCTATTAAGGGGATTTGGAAATAGTGACCCCTCGTTTTAGTATACGCCATTTTGACGTTCAATTTCAATTGCTCTTTCATATTACTCCAGTAAACTGAACAAAAGTTTAGAAAAAGGCATTTTACTTTATAGTTAATAGTTAACCAAATTAAAAGTATCAAAATATGTTCTGATTTGAGTAAAATTACTCAATATTACAAATATATATGGAAACATACGATTGATGTCTTCTTTAAGTTTCACGTAGGCTGAACGAGAAGCGTCTAAAAGGTCATTTATGTAGGGTTTAACAGCAAAGATTCGCTGCTCTTGCATTTGCAATGCTCCCTTCATCACACGGACCTCAAAATTTACAACTGCTTGGATCTTGAGTTCGAGAGTTTCCAAAGTCTTATTGCAAAGGTCCTTACAATATAAAAGTATGAAATTCATCAAATTTTTAGTATACTTACATTTAGTAGGTTATTAATTATGTTTAAACTGCTAATATTTTTAGATCTTTGTAACTTACATTGTAGACAACTGTAAAAATTGGACTGTTGAAATTTTTAATCGTCTGTGCGAGAGTTGGAATATTAGTCAGGGTGTGATTTAAGGAAATCAAACTGTTGATCCTTGTCTCGAAAAACTTCTCGTCAGAAGTTTGTGGAATAACAATTAAGGTGGAAATAATTTGATCGAGATCAAAAGAGAATTTACTCAGTGCACCCTAAAATCATGATTAAAATTGTTCAATGACAAAAAGGATTTTTTCTAATACATATTAAAAGTTCACAATAATGATATAAAATACATATATGTATTATATATACTATCTTTATTATACTAGGTTTACCCCCAATTCAAAAAAGTTTGGCACATTGTTGATAATAGCGGTCACGCAATCCAGTCGAAAATCCATAATCTCCTGTTTGCAAGGAGGTTGGAGTATGCTCATTCTTAACAGCTTTTTCCCAGAAAGAGTCCGACAAACGTCAAGCACTCCAAAAAGAGAAACTTGGGAATACCCAGCGATTGAATTCCGAATAAGTTCCAAATGCTCGACTGTCGCTGAATCTATTGTCATAGGAAATTTTACTTACAACTAATACAATTATTAATGCAAGAATTAATACAATTACTTAAAATTAATATTTGTAGTAATTGAAGCATGTATTTTAATTAGTGTACATTACCTATCATCATAGTATCCTCAGGTCCATGGAATACTATTTTGACGCAGTTTCGGGAATAGTAAATTCCTAATGTTGATTCTATGTATTTGATTGCCGCTGCGGCCGCAGCCAACAAATAGTGTTTCTTCACTACTTGATGAACGATTGCAGCATAGGAAGGTGCGACCAAGGATTTGATGTTATATAGACCCATTTTGTCATCAAAGAATTTTCGCTGGATCAGTATCAAGTCGATATGTGGATGATTTTTATGAATTAAATCATGGAGGCGGGACCTATCTCCTTGGGCATCAGCATTGGAAGGAACAATTATCTGAAACACGAAAAATATCAACCTTACTAATTTAATTAACTGTCATTTATACAAATATAGATACAAATATTGCAAACACCAATACAATTGTTTTAAACTTATTATTGAGCTCAATGTTTCAATGGGATTTACCTGATATGGACTTGTTATGTCGATCTTAGTCAATGTGTTTGAGTATGTCGAAGTGTCTGTAAATTGTGATAGGATTATTTGAGCAGTGTCAGTTGATACACACGCCATCCCGATTTCTCCTCTGAATGACCCTCGACCTTCTGTGATGAACAGATACCTTTGGTCAAGACGCGAATGTGTTCCCATCGACCGCGCTGCATGACCTCTTTTTCTCGGATTTTGCTGCATGTTTAAAATACCATTTAAGCTTTTGAGTACATTTGCATCATATCGCTCATCATTGGTTTATAATACTTAATGGTTAAAATATGCTTAAAATACTTATTTTGTTCATTTGCACCTTTACCATTTCGCGATGTTTGATGAGAAGAACGTTAGATCAATCTGGGCGTTCAAGACAACTCGTTGGGGCTTGAGGGAGATGAGGCAAGCTGATGCGGGCGAAGTGAAGCCCCCAAATGAGCAGGCTGAGTACTACGTCTCTCTCGAGATTCACGATTCACCTCACCAAGACCTCTTTTTGCCCTATCTCCGGCACCTCGTCCAATTTTCACCTGAGAAGAAGGCGGTTGACAAAACCTGGGCCGGATCGGGTCTGACCGGGAGTGGAGCCCAGAGGGAAGTGAAGAAAGAAAGGTGCAGGTTTTGGGAGTCCCTCTACGGGAGCTCATCGGCATACGTCGAGAGATACAAGGAGTGGGAACTGCACATCTGAAATGTGAATTTGGGTGAGATGGGCAGCCAGTAGTGGTGATTGTGCGGCCGTGGGACGAAGTGAACTAGCCGAACCAACCCCACGACCCTCCGACCTCCCCCTCTGACATGCATTGACCCGGGAAGGATGTCGTTCTTGAGCGGATTGAAGAAAGTGCTCAACTTCGGCGGCGGGATCGGCCGGAACGGAGATGGAGCCGGACAAGGGAACCGATTCAGGAAGCTGCCACACTGCCTTCGCATGGACCAAGACCCAAACCTCTACTGGGACTTTGTCGGCGAGCTCGGAGACGGGGCGTTCGGGAAAGTGTACAAGGTGAGGATCTGGCGGCGGGGATAAGGGAGACAGGGTCTTAAGGGACTCGGCCTTATGCTCACATCGGCGAAGCAATTAGGAGGGCTTATATAATTTCTAGGACACCAGTAACCAGTTTCTTCCTCATTGACAGTCCCGATACACAAGAGACAGGCGTATTGATATGTATTGGGGTTACCCATTCCCTATTAAACTTGAACTTACCCTCAGATTCCAAATGAACTCTCAAGACATTTGACCATCTCAATTAAATTCCGACATATATTTTTATGTATGTTGAGCGACTTCAATAAATGGCTCCAGCGGATGTGTTAAAATGCCTTTCAATTAAACCCTACCAATTTTTAATTGTCCAGTTTATTCATGAAATTCGTGATTTAAATTAATAAATGATGATCAATTGGGATTTAAAATATTTTCCATATTATATCACTTTATAAAACTTCGTATATTACATAAATTTTGGTCTGTATTTACATGTGTGATTGGAGGTTTAAATAAAATAGGCAATATGATAATTTATCAATATTTCTACAGAGTACATATTCGGCATTTAAAAATCCATTTATTCAGTAAAGATCGAATTTGAATAGAACAATTTATAAGTTAGTTAAAATAGTCTATTGGAATTAGCTAACTATTTTACCATTATTAGTTAAACAACATGGAGCAATCGTAAATGACATTAGTCATATCCCGAATTCTAAAAGTTGGGTAATAGCGGAACTAGTCATCATATCGTAAATTTGTAAGTCATAAGCCCCTTTCTGTTAGATAACGAATGACATCATTTCTTTAATTATGCTGACTTCAATCATTGTTTCGACACTTTTTTTGATTCTAGAATTACACGCTATTTTTTATTACTATCTCGGATCTTATGTATTTATCAATCATACACATCACCTAAAAATAAATCTCTGATGGTTCTAAAACTATCATAGGACGAGAAATTTTTGCGTTTCATTTCATGGGCATCAAATTAATTTTTTTTTCATTTCATAGGCGAGACATAAAGATGGTGGGATCAGCGCCGCTGCCAAGATGTGTCGTCTGGAAGGCGATGAAGATTTAGATGATTTTCGAGTTGAGATTGACATTTTGGCTGAATGCAAACATCCGAATGTCGTCCAGCTCTTTGATGCCTTTTGCCAAGACAGCAAACTTTGGGTGCTTATTTTATTTTATTTTATGAATTATGATTTAACCTTAAGTTATTCATACACCAAGATGTAATACGAATGCGTTTTGAATTTTGACAAAACAATTAATTTCATTTATTTTTAAAGTTATTGCTCGAGTATTGCGATGGAGGAGCTTTGGACACGATCATGATTGAATTAGAACATCCATTGTCGGAACCTCAGATCGCCCATGTTGCTGCCAAGCTACTTCTTGCTCTCAGTTATCTTCACGACAATAAAGTCATTCATCGTGATTTAAAGGCTGGGAATGTCCTCGTCACAACGGCCGGCGGAGTTAAATTAGGTAAATATGTACAAATTTTTATAATTTAACATTTTATTACAAAATTTTGCCTTGTAATTATGTATAACTTCAGTTCTCTATATATATCATTATATTATGTCAATTTTAATATTTGTATAATTTGTAGCTGATTTCGGGGTTTCTGCTAAAAATAAATACACCTTACAAAAGCATGATACATTTATCGGAACACCTTATTGGATGGTAATGCCTTTATATAAATTAAATAATACTGCTATTAACACAATGAATCATAAGAATACATTAAAAATCATTTGTTTCGTTTACAGGCTCCAGAAGTTGTAATGTGCGAAACCTTTAAAGATAATCCTTATGACTACAAAGTTGATTTGTGGTCTCTTGGAATCACCCTCATAGAATGTGCGGAAATGGAACCGCCTCACCATGAGTTAAGTCCCATGCGAGTCGTACTTAAAATTCAACGGGGCGAGCCCCCGAAGCTGACAAGGCCCACGGCCCACACGCCCGAGTTCAACTCATTCCTCCAAAGGTGTCTTGTCAAGGATCCAAACAACAGACCTTCAGCACAAGAACTCCTACTTGTACGTATAAGAATTATTAATTATTATTTCTAACATGAAGTTTAAATTTTGTGAATGAAGTGAATTTTAATAAATTATTTATTGGCAGCATCCATTTGTTGCAAAAGCAACAGATTCAAAGCCAGTCCGTGATTTGGTGCTAGAATTCAAGGCAGAAGTCGTTGAAGAAGTTACCGTCGATTACGACGCTGAGGTTTGTTCATTTTAATAATTAATTCATTCAGTTCCCCCAACTTTGTCCAAATGGGAAAGTTTAATGAATTTCATTTTAATTTGATTAGAGAACTTCTCAGATGAATTTAGAAATTCCTACTGATTCAACAGACAATGTTCCAGTTCCAAGTAATAATTCTCAATTCTTTCTTTCTTTTTTCAATATACTAATTGTATATTAATTTAGTAATGAAAAAGGTAGAAACCGAAAGATTTAATAGTCCAATAATAAATAAACTAATGTTAATTTGCAGTAGTTCCTTCTACTCCGGTGGATTCGTCATTCCCAACGCCTCCTGTTGCAAACCCTTCGGTTGAAAAGCGGAATCAAGAAAGCGGAGATTTGGTGAATGCAAAGAGATCAAAGCAAAGTTCTCCGCCCCCGCTGGAAAAACGGGTGAGCCGGGAAAAGCGCCCAGCCCCACGTCCTCCGCTCATCGAACCCGATGAACCTCGGAAACCAGTGCCAACGACGAATCATTCTAGTGATAGTGACACAATCAATCACCAAAGACCAGAGGTCCAAACTGCTAAAGAAGAAACGTCCAAGGCCCAATCCCCCTCTGCTTCTCCCAAACCTAAAGATTCTACAAAGGGAGAAAAATCACGGAAAGAAAGAGAAAAAAAAGTTGAGGGTGATGGGAAACTGCCACGAGAGACTGAGCCGCCTGAAAGAGAAATTGGCGGAAAAAAGGGTCCAAAGAAAGAACAGAGGAATCATAAGGACAAAATTCCCCACGAACCCTCCCTAAGTCCTCACGAAGACGCTGAGGCATTTGATGAAGGGAAGCGTAGTCCAGACTCCCTTAGGCAATCTTACTCAAATGATGCTGTCACTGTGGTTCCAGTGACCCCTGATCCCCATCCCCGTCCAGACCATCGAAGAGTTCATAGTGATGATGTCATGGTCCTTCCTGATGCCTCGACCCTTGTGAAGATCAATTCTTCTTCTGATCAAATCAACCCTGATTCACCCCCAGATCAGGTAAATCTCATTGAATTATTAATGAATTAAAATATACATTTAGTTTTATAGATATTAACAAACTTAAATATTATAATATTATAAATAATGAATTTAAATATTTAAATATTCAATTGGTCATTGTACAATCCTAACGGTTTTTATTCTCTTGTGGCACTCTGAGGTTAAATAAAAATGTAAGTATTTCAATCAATTTAGATGTCATGTCAAATGACGTCTTTGATTTAGTTTGTTGAACTTATAATTTCACAAAAATTATCACAAAAGTTCTGTTCATTAATCAACATTTACTTGATTCTGATTTAATTGCTCAAGTTTTAATAGTTCTTTGAGTTAATTTTGTAGCGATTTAACCAGATTTAAGAATGTATTTTAATTCATTTTGGATTATTTCAGGTGTTTGTTGTAGCAAACAGTACGAACAAAACATGGCTGAGTTCTAATGATTTGGAGGAGGAGGAAGTTAACGGCCACGAAGGAATTGTCACAATCTCTTCCACTCCGAGTACCCTTGACAGGCGAGGGAAAGGTTGTAAATTGGACGACAGCGAAGTAATTGTCTTCAGTCCCTCTTCCCTGGACCCAATAATTGGAGATGACGTTTACGAACAAAGTACGATCATTTTGATCTTTTCTAATTTGATACTTGTTTTGTATGCATAATTGACTTACATTTTAAATTTATGGTATTTAGCATGATAAATTACCAAAATGGTATTGAAACACATTATTAATATATTTACAGTTTACAGATGTGTATTAAGTTAGATTTTGAAATTAAGCTTATTATTAGCCTTAAAGGATTAATTTTTAGTATCTTGATTTAATTATCTTATTTAACTCTTTTATTTTGTTTTAGATTTAAACATAAGCCATGTCTCAGTTGTGGCCGTTGGCGATGAGAGCTCTGACAATTGGGGTTCAATTCATGGGCATAATGTCAGTGCTGTAGTGGTTCACGGCGACTCTGCTGGTCAGTCTCATTTCAATATCACCTTCAATGAATGCAGTTGTTGGAGAAGGGTTCTTAGTTGCTTACCTCTTTTGCTTCTTCTTGTAACACTGTCCAGATCATGCACCAGTATCCATTCAAATAGCCGGCACTACAGTTGAGTCGACTGATGTAGACACAGTAGGTGAGACAGGAGGAGAATGGATGCAGCCCGAGGAGTCAGACGAAGACCTCATTATCCCAATGATTCGAAGAGAACCGCCATCCAGACCAGGGCGTCCTGTGTCAGAGGGATATCACCCAAAGTCAGCCACCAAAGAAAAGGTTGAATCACATATCAAATAAGATGTTTAAAAATTATTCCAATTAATCTTAATTTTAAGAATGACTTAGTATTTGACAAGTTTTAATGTAATTTGTATTTAAAGGAAAAGAAGGACAAGAATGGGAAATCATCGGGAATTTCCTCTTCGCTCAGGGACATTCCAGCAAAACTTAACAAAGAAGAAGAAGAAAATCACAATGCGGCTTCTCTGGACAGAGCGGATAGGCAGAAGAAGCAAAGTGCAAGTAGACAAGTTACCAGAAGTGGACTCACAAAAACTCATACTAGGAACAGGTAAGCATTCAATTTTAATTTTAAGCAATAATCGATTCTTAAAATAAA
The DNA here is from genome assembly GCA_034687125.1 of Neelides folsomi. NCBI lineage: Eukaryota > Metazoa > Arthropoda > Collembola > Neelipleona > Neelidae > Neelides > Neelides folsomi. The sequence goes on along the minus strand of JAQGBZ010000284.1, from coordinate 57,500 downwards.
ATAATAATATTTAGATCAATTTAACAATTTGACAATAAAGATTCGACATAATTTTATTTGGTTATGTTTAAAGATCCGATGCGGAATCAGTATCTACCTCAATTAGCCAGGATAGCAATAAGGAAAATCACGGATCGACATCTTCTCCATCGAGTTCTACAGCGGCGGGAGATGATGAAGTTGTTTTAAGACGAAAGTCAGATCCTAAAGTAAGGAAATTATTTGAATATTTGTCTCACCAATATCAACTATATAATGTTAGGATTGACCTTTTTGAAGATAATAAATTAAAATTATGTCAATTACAACTTTTAGGATCGTGCAAGGTCAAGAGAAGAAATTAATTATAAGAAAAAGACGAGAAAACGTACTAGGAAGTTCGAGGTTGACGGCGTGATTGTGACTACGACTACTTCAAAGGTCGTGTATGGCGACGACGATGAATCTGTTACAAATTACCATTTGAATCGGAAGCAAGAACTCAGAGAATTCAAGCTTCTTCAAAAGCAAGAACAAAAACAGTTCCAAGACCTTACATTTAAAGCCCAACTTGCATTCGAGAATCAGGTAAATCCTCGTTTAGCCCATATAATACACACTTTATAAATTTATCATTTGATTATTAAATAAAAGTACCATTAGGTATACATTAATTTCTTAATAATTTATAAATGTTTTTTTGATTTCAGGAAAAAAAGTTTGAACATGAGAGGATGGCATTAATCCGAAACTTTGAGACTGAAATGGAGAATAAAGCAAGATTACAGAAGCAACAAGTTGAGAAGACTGAGCAAATGCAAGACAATGAATTGAAGCAAATGTCTAAAAAAATAAGATCCGAACAGGTAGAGATTTCCCATCCGATATATGGATATTTCTAAGGATTTAATGAGTAGGAAATTCTAATAATGTTGAATGATTTGTTTAGGAGAAAGAAGTAAGACTCTTTAGAGAAGGACTTAAACAAGAATTGAAAGTCTTGAAACAAGATACAGATGAGTTGCCAAAAGATCAAAGGAAAAACTCCTGGAGAGTCAAGAAAGATTATTTGGATCGAGATCAACATGAAAGAGTAAGTTTGAATTAATTGAAAAGAGAAGATTTAAATTAAGTAATAAAGAATTTTAATTTTTTGAATTATGCATTAATTTGATGGATATTTTGAAGGAAAAGCAATTCCTTGAGAAACTCAATTCCGATCACGACTCGAGAATGAAGGTACAAAATGAAAAACATCGGTCCAGAATAGCTGCAATGGAGAAACAGTATTTGGAACAACGACACGAGGTTTATATACATATATATTTTTAATTTCGCAATTGACTTTACTATTTATTTAATTATGTAATATTAATTAAAACTATTTATTTTTAATAGCGAATAAGAAAGCATCATGGGGCTTTATGGGAACTTGAAGAAAACCATCTAAAGGAAAGACATCAGTTGAAAAAGAGGCAAATAAAAGAAAGCTTCAATCTTCAAAGGCACCAGGTATATTATTCAAATGTTTTTTATTCGCCCATATTTCATTCAATTTTGACTAGAGAACTAATGATTTTTACTTTAAAGATGCTCATTCGACATGAGAAGGAATTGGATCACCACAAAAGATTGAGCCTTCGAAGAGAAGAGGAATTGATCAAACGGCAAGTGGCAGAGAGACGAGCATTGCCCAAACGAATCCGTAATGAGATGCGAATCAGGGAAATGATGTTTAGAGAATCTCTAAGGATTCATGCGCCTGGCTCAACTCCGGCCACAAGCCCTGATGATGAAAAAGATCGATTAAAAAAGGTAAAGAATTTTGATTCTTTCAAAATGACCCAATATTTGACAACTCTTTAAAACGTAATCAAGTTCTAAAAATGGTTAATGAACATTTAACTTCTCTAGTTCCAAGAACAAGAGAAAAAGAAGTACAAAGCGGAACAGCAGAGACTCGAGGACAAACATATGAAGCAGTTGGAGGAAACCAGAGGGAATTCCGAAGCTGCCAAGCGTGAGCTCGAACAACTTCAAAATGAAAAACGTGAGGAATCTTATACTAAAGTTATTTATTTCTTCATGAATAACCCAAGTATTGATTAGATTGTTGGAGCTAATTACATTATATTGGTTATTGATTTAATAATGAATTTAGGAGCACTGTTAACCCAACATGAAGACACAAAGTTGAAAGAACTTAATGAAGAATGTGAGCTCATTCTACGTGACTTTAAATCGTCGATCCCACCAAAGCTCGAGGTATTTCAATTTCATTCTTTCCATTTATAATGGGCATTTGAGCCTAATATTAAATAAATTATAAAAATTATGTTAACAATAAGAGTAATATTTAATGAAACATGATTGAAATTGTATAGAAACTCGTGTGTGATTTTTCGAATCAACTTATGGAACAAAGGAGATTTTACGGAGACGTTTCTTCCGACAGTGATTCAATTCCGATCCAAATCAGCTCGGGCTTTGCGTCTAATTCAAGCACTCCGCTTCCAACGAGTTCATTCTCTAGTGTCGAGTCAGACACTTGAGTTCATTAATATATATTTTACTAGCAATTCATCCATTTGTGAATAATCGTTGTTAAAGAATCAAAGTTGTAAAGTATTATCTAGTGAAATGTTTTTCTTCATCAACGTTGTTGTTTGAATAATGTCGTTTTCTCTCTCTTCAATTCCAATGAAGAGACCCCAGACTTTAATCCAAAACAGGCGTAAGTTTGTGTAATTTGTAACTGTAAATTTATCAAAATTTACTTCGAACTCACGTCTTCATTTTCATGTATATTGCAACGCATTAGTACATGTTTAAATTAATTTTAACGATTTCTTTAATAAATATTTCAACTAAAGACTTGAGTGTTTAAGGACTAATTAAACTTTATAGATAAATTCAATCAAAAGTGATTTACCTATAACTTACAATTAGAAAAACGAAATATTAATCAATTGTCGTGATTCAAACAATTAACTATATTTATATTACTTAAAATAAAAGTTATGCATGACAAAATATTTTAAATTTTTATAAATTATTGCCGATGATTATATTATAGAATTAGTCTTTTCATGTCTATTTGTTTTAAAATGCAAAATAAACACTATTCATTGGATTTTACTCGTGATTTGGAATTTCATCTTGTAATCATTTTCACGACACTGGATAATTTTAATTTTCAAGCTTTATGCTCTAGGAATTCTCGATTTCTTAATAAGCATGTACTGCTATTTCGACTTCATTGCATTAACGTGGTACCTTAGCGTACAATATTCAGCTGAATATAATATTTACATACGGTTTTAATAACTTTGGTTTTTGCATAGTATTACATGAAACATGGAAGTAATCTTAAGTTTAATGAAATAAAATTTTAAGAGGATTTTTATTTGGGAGATTAACTTGCTATATACGAAAGTTTATGCTTAATTTTATTAATGGTTTTTTTGTGATATTAAGATAAAAATCTGAAGATAAGTACAGATTTGCAATTAATAAAACTGTTATCAGTCGATGTTCATTTATGTATAAAAGCATTTTCACGCCCACTAATCTAACTTATTGTTAGCCACGTAATCTTAATGTTAACATAAACATTTTAAGCATTAAAGTTATAGAAGACAAAAGCTAATAAATATCATTTGATACTCTTGTTAAAAGTTTGGTGTTTATTATAAGACATAAATTTTATAATTTTAGTTACCTATTTGCTTCTTTCTACAAACTAATCTTATAAAAACACAGTTTGCTATATTAAAAAAGTATGCAGTTCGATTAAAATATGCGCATTATGTGTAAGTATAGCCTATATTGTTGTACAAGCATATTTCATATAAATATATATTTTATAATCTTCATAGCTTAATCTGGTTCATTCATAATTTTAGGTTGATGAAAATATAATATAATTTAAGTCAATATAATATTAACTTGCGTATTTTATAACAAGAGTGAATAATAATTCGGCTATGATAACATACCTAAAATAATATTCATGATAATTGGAATTATTATAAAATTGTTAGTTTTTACTAATTGTTTAATAAATGTTATTAATTTAATTAAATGAAGGGCATAAGGATTTCTGGATTCTTGGATCTAAATGAGAATTCTCTAGGATTGGATGAAACCCTTGTCCTACGCGGATGGGTTGAGGTAAATACGGGGTAACGTGAGTGTTATTTAGCAGACTGCTCATATAGTTAATTCCCTTGGCATCTCCAAAACATCACCGCGTGTGTGTTGTGGTCGTTTGGGTGGCGATGGGAGAGGATTGTGAAATTAAACGTCTTTTCTCTCGTGCGTGTCAAAGTCAACATTGGAGTGATTGGAGTTGCCTTCGAGTTACAAGTTGAAGGAAAGATCCGCCAAATTCCAAAAGGGCCCATTTGAGAAGTGAAAGAGGAGGACGGGAGGAGCGGACCGTCGACTGCCACGATGGACACAACCGACGTCCATGCCAATTCCCAATCATCCTCACTGGTGAGTTCATTGGCGAGGGAGTCGTCGTGGGCTCAGGTGGTCTCATCCTCGTTGTGGTCTTCTTGTGTGCAGTAAAGGGCCTTAGTTGTACAATGCGGTGGCTGGTACTTCTCCTCCTTGGAACCATGTCTCTCTCTGTTGTGACAAGTCACCAGACACATGACTCGGATCTCGCTCGACCCCAAACCCACAACCTCACTTCCAAGCTGTTTGGGATGAGCGTCGAGTACGACTCGGACAAAAAGAGGGTCGAATACTTGCCCGATGGGACGGCGGCAATTCAAGAACTCACGGTTCTTCGGCTCCGACTCTACGGGATTTTCCCAAAATTTTTTGAGCTTAAATTCTCAGCTGTCCCGAATCGGTGTGATCACGACGACCCTACCATGGGAGCTATTTACAAGGTAAATCAATTAAACTTTTCAATGCAAATTTATAAGAAAGGTTCACAATGATTGTTTCTTCATAAATTAATTAGTGTTTAATGAACATTACTAAAATGTTTATTTTATTCTTTAAATTATAAAATATTAAGAGGTATTTAAATCATTTAATTTTTTCATAGTGCGAATCCACCGGTGACCCATTATACAAAAGGGGAAAGTACTCAACCGGTCTTGTCAATGTCACGCTGCCCGTCAAAGAAGACCACAAGCTTATGTATATCTGCCTTAAAGACAACGAGTCAGAAGAATTCGTCTTTCAAGGTGTTCAATCTTGGCTCACCATTAAATTGACAACGAGGATTATGCCAACTTGGGTTCACATCCTGCTACTCATCTTACTCCTAGTGCTCTCAGGCCTTTTCTCTGGTCATTCAACATTCATTAAAATAAAATGGGTAATTAAATATCAAAGTCTAAAGTCCAATTGTAATTTGTAGGTCTAAACCTCGGGTTGATGTCGCTGAACAAGACAGATCTCAAAATAATCATAAACACGGGTACTGTGGCGGAAAAGTCGTACGCTTCTAAAATAGCTCCTGTTCGGAACCACGGGAATTTCCTACTTTGTTGCCTTCTCTTCAGCAACGTCCTTGTCAATGCGACCCTGACGATTCTCGTTGACGAGCTGACGACTGGAATCATTGCCGTTGTGATGTCGACGCTCTTCATTGTCATATTTGGTGAGATTGTGCCGCAGGCCATTTGCTCCCGCCACGGCCTCGCAGTCGGAGCAAAAACGATCTACGTAACGAAATTCTTCATGTTCATCACGGCCCCACTTGCTTGGCCGCTCAGCAAGGTACTCGATAAAATCCTTGGAGAAGAGATTGGAAGCGTTTACACCAGAGAGCGGCTCAAAGAACTCCTCAAAGTATTTTTTAATTATTTGAATCACGACTACTCTATTTAGAATCTTTAATTGTTCTATTAATTGTTAGTGAAATGTTGATCCTTTGACACAACCTGTACCATAAATTTAGGTGACCAAGGATCATCATGGGCTAGAGACTGAAGAAGTTGGAATCATCTCCGGTGCGCTCGACCTAAAGAAGAAAACCGTCAAAGACATCATGACCAATTTGGACGGAGTGTTCATGTTGCCGATTAATGCGGTTTTGGATTACGAGACGATGTCTGAAATTGAGTACCATGGTTCGCTCATTAATTTAATTGATAAAAAAGGCGTCGAACATTAATGGTTATCTCGATGATGTTTTGTTTCCCAGGCTATTCTCGAATCCCGGTCTATGAGAGGGAGCGGAGCAACATCGTATCTCTCCTGAACGTCAAGCAGCTCACCCTCCTCGACGCCAGTGATAACATCCCATTAAGAACAGTCATTGAATATTACCAAAATCAACTCTTCTACGTCTTTGAGAACACAAGGCTCGACTACATGTTTCGCACTTTCCGAGAAGGTTCGCAAAGTTTTTTTTATCATTTAAATGAACTAATAATTATTTACAATTGCGAGACGTCTTATCGAAACGATAAGAGATATCTTATAAACATATTGTAAAATTATAATATATTATATGCAAAGGATTTGTGATGACTCGTTCCATGTCAAACTTTATTGCTCTCTTCATGCTGTTGGTTCTCACATTTTAATTGTGTTGAGAGTATATCAATGTTTATATTACTATTTATTTCTGAATTTTCTCCCCAGAGGAAACTTTGAGAAAGAAACAATTAACTTAATGAATCACTAAACATCTTACAATTTATTGAACGCAATTACAATATTTTCAAGCAATGGTTGTTATAACCAATACCAAATGGTAAAACATTAACATCAATAGACGTTGGAGTTAAAGCCTTAATGCTAATATTAAATAATATATGTAAAGTAGTTAAGTACAGATATGTATGTAAAATACTTAACAGTATTTTAAGATAAGCAGAAGTTCTTTATTAGATAGCATTAAATGTCATTGTTGTATATTTAATACATATACATTATATTGTAATAGTTATAACTATTTAATTGATATTCTAGAATATATGAACACAAGTATGAAAATTAATAATAATGGTATTATAGGAAATAGAGGTCACATGGCGTTTGTTCAGAATGTGAATGCTGAAGGACCAGGAGACCCTTACTATGAAACTATAGGAGTTGTCACGATGGAAGACGTGTTAGAGGAATTGCTCCAAGCTGAAATACTCGATGAAAATGATGGTAATTTATGATTTTGATTATTTTTTAACAAAGGTTTTTATCGTAGTAATTACAATGAGAATTTTCATTATTATTGTTATTAAAGGTATTATTATTAAATGATGAATTTTAATTGAATTGTAGTTGGGAAGCTTCAAGCGAGGATGAACAAACAAAGACGGAAAGAAGCCCCTTACAATGCTCACAAACGACAAAAGACAAATGTGGACATTTCTCCTGCATTAGCTTTAGCTGCTGTTCAATATCTCAGCACTTGTAAGAAGATTTTCATAATGGATTCTTTAAGGCATAAAAATCATTAAATTTTGGTATTTTTTTTAGCTATTGAACCATTTAAGAAAGATAGAGTTTCGGTTGCAATTATTCAAAGGCTTTTAAAAACTACATTGATATACGTTAAGTCCTCAAAGTCTAAAGCACATGAAAATCAACCGGCGGCGATATATTTGTATGAAATGGTAATATTAATCAATTATTTTCTTTAATATTATTTTAGATAGTTAATTATTAGATTTTGAATTAATAATGTGAAAATATTAAGGGCAAACCGGTTGATTTCTTCCTCATGATCATCGAAGGGAAAGTGGAAGTGACGGTTGGAAAAGAGAAGTTGTTGTTTGAAGGGGGGCCATTTACCACCTTTGGAGCCGAATTTCTCTTAAATGCCTCGGATTCTGCTGATGGTACAAATATTTGATTATCTTCGATAACATTAATAAACATTAACAATTGCTATATTATTCCTACCTTTTACTATTATAGTAATCTATCATAACGATTTGATTTGATTCTCATTAGTCGCTTCGCCTGTTTCAACTGGAACTGAATTAGTGACGATAACGCAGGAATCCTCAATTAAAAAAATTGCCTTCATTCCTGACTACAATGTCAAGGTTCTAAGTGATGTCTGTTTTATGAAGCTCAAATATTCCGCTTATCGAGCTGCAAAGCTCGCCACAATTTTAGAAAAAAATTACAAAGATCCGGACAAAGCAGCTGCGAATAAGAATTGGGAAGAAGAAATTGAGAAGGTTAAACTCACCTAATTATATACATAAATCAAACAAATTATTTACTTATATTAATTATGATTATAATTATAATAATTTCCTAATTTATAAACATTTGAATTAAATGTTTGATAAAGGTGCTTGGTGAGGTTGTTGACGAGGACCAACATCATACTGTGATTCAGGTAACTTTAAAACTTTTCAATGGAAAAATAATAGAATTCTTTGAATGTAGTAGTATTACAAATGTACCTGTATATCATAACATTTTAAGCTATCTACACACTATAATATTTAAATGTATTAAACTCACTTCTATTTGTCATTTTAGTTCGATGAGGTGAATTTCAATGAAGGAGGATGTAGCCGAAAATCGAGTAGGGTGGTATTTGACAACCCAGATGGGGACATTCCCACTGAAGAAACAAAACTTCTTTGATGTTCGCTCACGTCTTAAATAATGATTAACGTTTGAGTTTTTCTAAATATTACAAATATTAGGTTTGCCAAAATGCGTCATCATTTCAATTTCACAATCTAAATATGTTAGGTCTTGTCATAAATGTTCACTTTAACTATTGAATATTTTCCAGAATGCATTTAACTAATCAAGAAGTATTCAAGATATTAATTTTTTATTTCTCTTTCGTCAATAATTTGTACTCTAGGAAATTCCTCTATTTTGTGTATTATCAATCTCGAGCTGATTTATAAACAGCTTGGGTGCTATTCAATTCAAATCATAAAACAAACGAGTATTATTTTACAGATCTTATTATTCACTACCACTCTATACAATAGTGATGTATGGTATTACGTGAATGTCATTATAATTTATTTCAAAGACTCCTTTATTTTCACGGCAATGACTTAATGAAACTGATCTACTTACAGAGCTGTTCTTATAAATGTATCTGTAGTTATCATATATTTAACCAGACAGTTACCAAATGATAAGAACGGAGGAGCTGAATTAAATATTATATGTACTAAATTCTAATTTAAATTCGTGTATTTCTCAAACTTATAACTTTAAAAGACTTGAACCGTTGAAATGGAAAAATGTTATTTATAAAATCTAGTTACCTTATATAAAATCTGTTACCTATCTGTATAATTACAAATAACTATAATTAAATGTTAAATAATATTAACTAATAAATAAGTTATAATTAAACCATATTTAATTATATAGAACATACCTATTATATCGGATCTTGAATTACAGATTGCATATACAATACAGTGCTAATAATTATATAATAAAGAAAATATAAATTGCAAGTGTTAAAAAATCTCTTAATAAATGTAATGAGAGTAAAAGTCTCATCATCCCATTGTGCACTAATTGTGAGTCCACTAGGAAATAAAGTGTAATAGATCTAAGATTTTGGAATCAACGTATTAAATGACAATATTTCATAATCATATCAATTTCGAAGTTATGGTAGTACATACTCTAAGAATCCTAGTTAAAAAAATACTTTTATGGATGACTTTATAATATTGGTATGGATGGTAAAGTATTCTGACGATGAGAGGTTGATTAGTAAACACATGTTATATCAATGATTTATTTCGTATTAGTATGATCAAGTATATTCTGGACGGATTTAACCACCTTTTTCATATCAATATTTCCATCATTTTCACTATTTATGATTGAGAAGAGCGGGTTTAGAAATTTCGGTTGTTTCTTCTTCAGATATTTCTCTACAATTTTGGGATTTGAACTAATTGCGATTTGGCAAATTTTATCGATTTCTTTATCGTCAGTCAATTTGATCCATTTTTTCTCACTGACGATCTGAAATTTCAATTTAAAAGTTAATTAATATTTTGATAGGTGAATTTATCAATTGTAGTCATTTTTTTGTTGTTACTTTGAAAAATCGATTTACCTTCTTTGGAGACATGTCTCCATTATCAAAAAGGAGATTGGCGATTTCCTTTGCCTTATTCAGATGAATGACATTTCCTTCCAAGAGTTCCACTAGCTCCGCAACATACACTGGCTTCACCTGACTAGGGAAAAATTTGCAAAATAGTGGTGCCAAATACAAGTAATAATTGTTTTGAAAATTAATTGATAGTTACAATTCATTGAATGTAAAATCTTTCTCATTGAGATATTGTAGAAATGGTGATTGTAATGTATCAAAGGCTTTTTTCCCACTTGACCTATTCAAATGACTCATGACTTCTAAGAAATATTGATTGAATCCGGGAACGTTCTAAAAGAAATGATTTATATACATACCTAATACTTATTAAAACTTATATATTAATTATTGTTAGTATGTTACTATAATATTAAATAACATATACTATTATGATACCATTCAAATAAATTCATTAAAATATGAGTTAATATATTATATCCATTCTAACCATAATAGTTGCGGCGGATTCAAGAGAGAGATCAAAATTGGTGATAAGTCGTTGGCGAGAAACATCTGGAAGCTCCTTGAGTCTTTTTTTAATATGGAAAATATTTATAAATTGAGAAGACTCTTCGTCAATTCCTTCGTCATTAATTAACGTCATTCCTGGTAAATTTGGTTCTGGCATAAATCTGTAATCCTGTAATATGAAATTTACATTATTTATATTAAGCTATGAATACATATGCACATATAGTATAATACAGCAATTTTATTTTTATATTTTACTTGTTTCGCTTCTTTGTCCCTCATGGGTAAAGTCATTTTGGTTTGGGAATCGAATGACCGAGTTTCATTAACAATAACACCGCCATTCTCAATGACTCTAATTTGCCTATTGACCTCAAATTCAATTGCATTAACAAGAGAACGAACGCTAGAAATATTCTTCACTTCCGTTCTAACTCCCAATTCTTCACCAATACGATTGATTGAAATGTTGGCATCGACACGAAAGGCCCCCTCTATTGAAAATATTAATTTGAAAACTTTATCCAATTTAGTTAATCATTTTATGAAGAGACTTGATATTCAATTAATCTTAAAATATAATACATGATGACCTTCCATTTTGCAATTACAAGTATCAATTGCTTGTAGAATAAGGATAAGTTCTTTAACCAAAGACCCGGCTTCTTCTCCATCTCTTAAATCAGGCTCGAAGACCAATTCCATTAAACCAATTCCAGCTCGGTTAAGATCGATAAGACTCCTGTAAATGGTAATTCGTTATTATTGTTGGTATACAATATTTATCGATATTAGTATTACTGATTTAATTGGTTGTGAGTCTATACACATGGTATGTTAAATTAAATTGATTCAAATATGTAGAATCCAATTATAAGTATTGTAAAGTCCAAATTTACGTTTTAGAAAATTCATCGTGAAGACTTTTTCCACTGTCCTGTTCTAGTTGAATTTGTTTAAGTTTTGATCTGCGATAGTATGGCTTAATTTTGGTCCCTGGGTGTGAAACAACAAAATCAACGAAGCCATCTTTGGCTAATGGTTCTCGTTGTTGGGTAATTTGGTATCCAGTCTTTAAAAATCAATGATTTTTAATTTTAAGAGCATAAATAACTTATAAATTACCCAGTATTATAATTACCGGTAGATCTGAATAGAAATAATGTTTTCGGTCAAAGTAACTTCTTTTGTTCAATTGGCAGGAGAGAGCCAAGGCAGTTAGAACTCCAGCTTCAGCACATGTACGATTCAAAACCTGAGAATGTTAATTTTAAATGGTAAGCTCATTAAACATGGATGTTTTATAGTACCGGTAATGTTCCAGGAATTGCAGCATCAAATACATCAACAGAACAATTTGTTGGACTTAGAAATTTGACTGGAGCATTGGAAAATAATTTAGATTTTGAATCAATTTGAGCATGAATTTCAAGTCCAATTACACTCTCCCATCCTTCTCTAATAAATAATTTATATTAAATATTAAAATATTATAAGATCCTACTTTAAAGTATTAAAATTAAAAATATTCCATGTCTTACTTTCTTTTTATGTATCCCGATGACGTATTTCTTGCATTTATTTTATAAATGTGGTTAGGAATTAAACTATTCCAAATATTCTTCAGCATCTCGTCGTGTCGTCGAGAATTTCAATTAGTTTTTGTTATGGTTCGGGTCTTGTCAATAAAAAGACGGAAAAGTTTGAAGATTCCGCCGGGATTATATATATACATCTACCTATAGAAGATTGTAAGTAGAAAAGAAAGATCATGGAAAAATTCACCACCACGTGTACAAGAATAACAAATAATGAACGAACTAAAATAACAAAATACTATTTATTTCGGATTAATTATTTTAATATATATATAATTTAAATGTACTTTGTTTCCTCGAACTCGGGTTCGGACTCCCATTTGTTGGTGGTTTTATTTTATGATCAACTTCCAACTTTTGCCGGGATTTGGGTCCGTCGGGGAAAATCAATGAACCGACGTTGCCTGAATTCCTCCCAAAGATCCGTCTCGGCCTTCGCGAGCCATGAGATGAAATGAACAGACGAAGAAAGAAGATCATACAGAGAGGTTCATGAGGAACTTCGGCCCCCCTTTTTACAATTAAATTCATCTTTTGGCCAAATCTCTCTTATCATCTCCCTTCGAGGAGTTGAATCTCTTTCCCCTTTGTGACTAAAACTTCCTCTACTTTAACTTATAATCTCTTTCATTTCCCTGATGCTGAAGGGATAAATAAATTGGGCTACCAAAGCTCAAATGACTTTCGTTCAACTCACATTTTAAAGTGATTTATTAAATAGTTCCTCCAAGTCAATAATTCACATTATTAATTTACAAGTATTTTACTTCATTTCTTCCTCTTGCAAGATGAAAAAGTTTAAAATTTCTATTTTTTAAAATCGAAAGTTTGGAATAATTCCCAGCCAGAATGAAGCTTGATATATTAAGGTAAGATATATTTTATATTTATAGTAATTGTTTAAATTTTAGTAAATTGTATCTTTTTGTAATATAATATACATTTTATCATTTGACGAATTTTAAAAAAGGTAGTCTTGAAAGCATAAATAATCAACCAGCATATTCATATATTTTAAATACATGTATTTTCGAATTAGAATCCTTACAAATTAATAAATAATCATTACTACATTTCTATATCCTTGTGTCTAGAAGAAAAGTAATTTGTGGTGAGCGTTGCCAAAGCCGTATTCAATCGATAATTCATGATCGTTAGAATAATTCCTCTTTATATTCAAAATTCATTTGATTGCTTTGCATTTGTACAAACAGATAACAGATCCTTAAAATTTACATATATCTTAATCTCGCTTTATATTAACTCGCATTCTATATCATACTAACATTTAAAACAAATTATTTCTTCTAATAGTAAGTTAAGTGCAAGATAAATAAACAGTATGATAGAGAATTAGAGAACCTATTTACCAATGTAATAAGAAAAGAAATTGCTTAAGTTTTCATTCCAAAGTTCTCAACTTTTGGTCTGCCAGTCATTAAAGGAACGGTAAAATGGACTTTTAAAGTAAAAGGTTATGTTTTCAACTTTTGAAAAATTGTAAATGAAGTTTGCTGTTATGATGAAATAAAAATGGTCAAAAGTTTTTATTTACGTAACTTTCATATTTCGAATTAATTGAATCGTAACGTGTGGTGTTCTTTGAACAAATTCTCTCGTCTTGGCATACAAGAATTGTTTATAAATACACAGATTAGTGATTTTTCATATATCGATTCCTACTTGATAAGGATAAAGGCTCCAATACCCAATATTTGAGCTAAATATATAATAATAATTAATAAAATAATTGGCTATATTGCTTTTCATAATCAGATTCTCCTTACGTCCTTACTAACGCAAACGCATAACATATTGTGCTACATATTGTACTTGTATACCATATACACTTATCTATTTAATGATTAATAAATATCTTGTAGTATGTTCTCGTATTCTTAATAGTTCTTATATTATGTAGGTATAATTGTAAATGAATAAGATTAATATTAAATGTAATTGTTCTCTATTAAATCTTTACATGCTTTATCTTATTAGAACATACATTAAATGATCACAATAGTTATTTAATTGATCCAATAGTCTTAATTATAGCTATTATTGTTAATTTATTTCCTTATTATATATAATGAGGATGATGGGAGCATGGTGTATGTAAGTCAAGAATATGAGTAAATCTATTGAATGTCATGTATTTATCAGTTCACCTCTAAATATTTGCTATAAATTATGTATATTATACCTCTTTTAAATACCTAGTTATCAATGTGCCTCTAACATTAACATAACACTTAATTAATGGACGACATAAACATACAACATTCTACAGAATAGTATACCCATACTAAAATATGTATAATATGATGTCATTTGCTTTAATTAAAACTTTCAATATACTTCCTTGTTTAATTTCCTTCCTTTAATTTCCAAATCACAACAAAATAAAAAATAATAATGCATTTTTAGTTTTAATTAGGAGGTTTAGATGTAAGATGTCTTATTATATTATAACTACAACTATCTAGCGGAATAATTTATATTCTTTTTTTAGTTTTTGAGAATGTGGCGTTTAGAGAGACAAATTGTGGAAAACCATGGAATCTGAAGGGGAGCGGGAGGTGGGATCGAGTTCTCCTCCAGGAATGCCAGGCTCACCAAAGATCACCGGCCCTGTCACTCGCTTTACAGACTATTTCGTCATTTGTGGCCTTGATTACAATTCAGGACTTGAAGTTCTTCAATCTTACGAAATCGATGGAAACAGTAAGTCTTCATATCTTTCCCCTTTATTATTTGTAAGTTACAAATACTGATAACTTTATTTTATCAGTTAAGTAAACATAATGGGCATGAGAAAAATGAGGATTTTGTTAAAAGGGACAATAGAGACGGAGAAAAGATAATTCTTTACTTTGCCTACCTTAACCAAAAATAATACCAAAGCTGAAAATGTCCAAATAATCAAGATTTCACGCTCACTTCTCACCTCTCTGACTAATTTTACAAGATTTCCTTCAAAGGCTTGTGAACTAAAAAGTTTAAACATTGAGTTTCCTTTTTAAACTTCCTCATGGTAGCGTGAGCCTAGAAGTTAATTCCAAATATTTTTCTATTCTAACTCCTCGGATCATTTTAATTATTCATTTAAACGATCAAAGAGCGTTGACATCCTTTGCATTAAACATTTATTGTGCGTAAAGAAGTTCATGAGCGGAACATCTTTTTCACAAAAGCTCATCGAGGCCTTCAAGTGCACTAGATGCGAAATGGACTACGACTTTCTTTTACATTCTCATTCATTTAACTCGTGATATGTACTTTATGGTATAACATGCTTACAATTAGGTATACACACATACATATATTTATAAACAATTTGTCCATATAAAAAAAGTGTGATTCGCGTCACATACCATTTGAAATGAGTGTTCAGATTTTTCCCTTCATAATCTATAATTCCCTTTTTGAATTATGAGCAAAAACGCAAAAACGACTTTGGAACTTAGAACTATAAATACTATTTTTCAACAGCAGCTCAATTCATTTATGTGCGTTATTCATAATAAATAGGATTTTTGTTAAAGGTGTATGGTAGTTACATTATACTGAACCATTTTTGCGAAAGTGATGTATGGAGCGAATATCTATGAACTCTATGTATGTATGCAGAGTGTAGACCCATGAGCCCATAAACAATACGTAGGTTGGTTTGTACCATAATTTATTTTCCTTAAATATTATTTGGGCATAGATAGAAAACTCTTTCTTTTCATGTTCTCTCTTTTTTACAGGAGACAAGGGTCGTTAAAATTGAGGAATGATGAAGGGAAAAGTTGAAATTTTAAATTACGTTGCTGGTATTTTTTGTTTAAATGAAAAAGCTTTATTATTTTTAAATATGAGAAATCAGTTTTTTAATTTTTATTTTCTTTCCAAGATTTTTTTTATACATTTTGCTTTAAAACTGTTACCAAGAGAATTAAATTGCCGACAAAACAAATGTTAAGAATAATATTCACATTAAGGAAACTTTTCAATTAGAATTAAATACGCAGTCAAAATTTAATGTAGCCATTATGGCCATCTTCTCCCTCTTGATCTTGGTCGGCTATCGGAAGAATTGCTGGGGAATGTTGAAGTTGTGGGAATTCTTCTTTCGGCCCTTCATTTTTCTCTGCTCCTTGTTTATTGTAAACATCTTTGAAAGCAACTCGGGCCAAATGTCTAATTTTCTCCTTTTGATATTTCATTTTCCAAAAGAGGAAAAGAAGAATGAAGAGAAACGCAAATGACAAAATTCCACACATTACTAAAATGACCACCAATGTTGAATTGCTCTCTTCTGTTTCTGAAATTAAAAATAAATGAAATTGATTAATTAAACAATTTTCTAAATAAATATACTATCTGTTTAAGTCCCTTAAAACTCACGTATAACAAATATACGAAAAAATCTCTTTGTTTCTCCTCCGATGTTTTTCCCAACACAAATGAACTCCCCTTCCATATTGAGCGACACTCTGGGAATTAATATCTGAGAACTTCCATTCCCTTGTGTTACATAGTTTCTTCCACGTAGCGTCTGTGAGCATATTAAATAATTATTTATTATCAGTAATTCATAATTCACAAAAAGTTAGTAAAATTTACTCGATTGTTTTTCATCCAAATAATAGTTGGTTGTGGGTCTCCGCTCATTTCACAAGTGAGGGTCACATTTGTTTCGTTGAAATTCCAACGTACAGTTGTGTTAATTTCTCCAAGAAAACTAGGAATAGTTGGTTCTATGAAAAATATGAAATTCATTTAGAATATATCAATATTTATAAGTAACACAATGACGATTCGATTCGATTAATTGATTTATTAGATTTGATGATATTAAGGAAACCTTTAAGGTTAAATATTAAAGTTTTATTTCTCCATTTATTGCTATTCCATAAAGGTGCGTAACATGTAACAGACTCAATTGTTGAATTAATTGAGATCTTCAGTGATCCAGTCACCGATAAAAGTAAAAAATTACTGGACAAATTCAATTCTGCAGCTGTATATTATAGAAAAACCATGTCAAGTTGATACAAACATACAAAATTATTATTTAAATACAAGATATTTTTTATTACAAATATATATCATATCTAAAAGTTAACTTTATGTTTAATATTGTATTTTTTGTTTAATATTAATATTTAATATTTGGTTACAATTGTGAAAACTTCGCGTTTTGTTTTTCCATTCAATTGACCACATAATCCCATGAGAAAAATAGTAAGGAATGGTTGAACAATAAATTTGTATTTCCTTGCTTGAGTAATAAGTAAGTGTAGAGACTGTTTCAAGAAGCATCAAATCTTCGTCTCTTGCTTCATCTAAACTAAAAACTAATTCCACAAGTTTTAAAAAAGTAATTCTAATTAAAAATAATTAAATGTGAATTAATTTTGATGCGTTTACATGGAGGTGAGATTTTGGCAGAGTAATTAAATTTAGCTAGGACGTTTTCAATTGAAAAGAAAAATTCCCTAACTATGTCAATTCCATCTCCCACACATCGAATGACTCCAGCGTTTGCAAGAATGTCTCGCTTATTAATTCTCGAAACAGCACAAGATGGAAAGTTGTTCATTCGATAGCCTGTGTTCTCCATCTGGCCAATAATCAAAATTTGCAAAATTCCCAATTATAAAATATTCTTCCAGTATGAATATTGTAAAAATTTACGTCCAGAAGCATGTATTTCTTTAATGCACAAATGGTGGGATGTTCACAGGGGAGAAGCATCAGCAACGGTGGCTTTCCACTGTTTGAACAACACACAAATCTACTAGATTCCGTATCAAAATTGAAACTCGCTTCTTGAGACATTGTATTGTTGAATTCGGGAATTTTATCTCTCTCTAAAATTATTACATTCGTTATGCATAAATTGTAAAATATAATTATTATATAATAAGAATAATTACAATACAATACATAATTACTAATACCCTATGTTGGGAATTTATATATTAAAATTTTTTTTTTCATAATATTTTGTATTTAATTTTATATTTGGCATTGGTAAGGAATTTACGGGCGAAATTTTGAATTTCTATTCTAACATAATCCTTTTCTTGTGCTTCTTTGACAAAACATTTGTAGAGTCCAGTTGGGTCAGGCAAGTCGTTGAGAATAAAGCCAATGGTCGGATCGTAGACTATTGATTCATTCAATTGGAGAATATCCCAAGTCTTTTGTAAATCAATCAATTAATTAATATGTCAATTTTTGTCATATTACATATGTGTACAATATGTTTAGTTTGTCAAAATGTTTACATATCAAAATATTCATTTAATAATAAAACCTTATTTTCTTGCTTTGAAAGTAAAATTTCAATATCAGGATTTGATGGTTTACAAGGAATCAGATATGAATTTTGAATCTCACTTGTTTTGAACACTTTGATGTCCATTTTTGCTTTTGTTAAATATGGAGGAGAACTCCCTTCAAAACGTACAAGACCGTTTACAGTTTTTTGTATTTGTTGATAGATAATTATTTATTTAAATATAATTAATTCATTTAGATATACCTTCCCAGAAAATATAGATACTTTGGGATAATTGCGAACTATCTGCATTATTTGAGCTCTGACATGTGTAATTTCCTAAATATAAAATTAACCAGGGAATTTTTTTACCTCTTTATTAATTTAGAAATGTTGTTGTAAGTTTTTACCTGTAATGTCATTTGAATATCCTAAAATTTTCAGACGTGTTTGATATTTGTATGAGCTTGGGTTTTTAAAATCTTCAACTATTCTACTCATGCTTACCATCCTTTTCCAATGGGTATTCTTCATATTCTATTGTCATTTCAATTTAATTATGAAAATCAATTGTCATACATAATTTGATTATTTGATTATGATCTAAAAGGGAGCGAGATTTATTAAATACATACCTTTAAGTCTTGATGGAAATTCCACATGACTGGATAAGACCCGTTGCAAATAAGAGCAAGGCCCATAATGAGCGGCGGAACAATATAAGTTGTCTTGTTCACAAATTTCATTGGTGGGGGATTGACTTCATCCCATGCTGAACCGTCGCTCAAGATAAAGCTTTCAATTCCGATCGAAGGCATTTCGAATCTTTCACCTCCCATTAATTGAATGAGTGTGAGAAGAAATAAAAACTCACTTAATTTCTCCTTCATCTTTCTTTTTAATCCTGTTCTGTTAAAAACTAAAAAATATTGGTATTGATGTTCAAGAGTTTTAACGTAAAATGTGGAAATCGCACTGGACACGGAATTATAATAATCATGTCACGGGATCTTCCGTGCCATCATTATATAAGGAACCATTAGTGGAAATGAATTGAATGAAATTCATATAATAAACTCATGCAATCTGTCCCTCCGCATCCTTTTAATTTAAATGTAACTAATGTTCAATTTCATTTTATACCTTTTACAATACAAAAAGCCAAATGTGTTTTCTAATGTACAAGCCTAAATTCAAATTTAAATAGAATTTTATATCTTTAGCTTCACATATTTTAATTAAAAAGTAAAAGGTTTCTAACAGGAATGCCTGGCTATACTATAATTATGTACATACATTTGTGTATAAAAGCTACAGATATATTTATGTAAGATACTTGTATTAGTACAAGCATCAGATGTGGTTTAAATGTTAATAGGAATGCCCTTCACTGTACATTTAATTTTGTTTTAAAACACGATATGCAATATCATATTAAATATCAATTTACACATTTATTGTGCATTGTAAATTATTGCAGACGAGATAAAAATAAATACATATAAATTGTCTAAAAAATTAAACATCAAAGATTTATATCAAAACCATATAATCAAAGATGATTCCTACATGAGTTTTTTCCTTGAAGGATTTAATGATAAAATGAACTTTGTGATTCCAGGCGAAGTTTCAACTTCCACCCCGCTTGAGCGATCATACAAGGCAAAGATCCTCGCAAATTATCCAGAAAACGTCCCATGGAATCCATTTGACCAAGACGCAGTTCGGAACGTGAGTGTGAAAATAACCCAAATTTCACCTTCAGTGGAGGTTTAAAAATTAAAAAAAATGTTTTTTCAGCTTTGCTTACCAAGCGGGCTCATCTTTCGAACGCAAAAGAACATCCTCGAGCCCTGCTTCCACTCTTTTGTCATCACTCGAGAGAATGGCTCGAGAACATTCGGGTTCTCATACGTCTTCTATGAGGAGGTTCAAAGTCGACATGTGATGTCTGCCATTCAAACACTCCAGGTTTCTCAATATTTTTATTAAGATGCTAAAAGTACCCAAGTATGTAATAGAACAATTTATGACATTTGATTGAGTGTTGTATAAAAATATACATTATATATTAAATGTAAATATATATTTATACATGTATTACCTTAGGCCATGCATTTAACTGAACTGTCGAGTGCGAAGCATTACCATCAACAGCGAGCGACGCAGAACCGGAATATCCGAAATGCGGCGGCGAACATGCATCAAAATCCTCATAAGAACCGGGCATCCTTTCTCTCAGAGGAGAACAACACAAGATCGCTGCCAAGGCATTTTAAATTGGCGGGTCATAAACAGGCGGCTTTGAGTGCCCAAAGCTTTTACGACGCTTCAAAAGATGTGCTATATGTGACTAAAGCCATTGCTCTCATCTCTCCGCTGCCGTTTGTCAATGCGGCCAGGCATTTCCTCACTGGTCTTTACAAGTAATAAAACTCTTCTCCATTTATTTATTATCTATTGCATATATCTATCACCAAGAATATGAAATTATAGCAATATATGTATATTATTTAAGTAGCTAGATTACATACTTAATATACCAGTAGTAGTGTAAGCATAACAACGCCTGAGATTAAGTATAGGAATATGAACAATATGCTCAATTTAATATGGAAATAAAATAATGCTAAAATAATGATGGCTTCTAGATCGGTCCATATGGAAGAGACAGAATTGAGCGTGGAAAGTTATGTTTATAATTTACTTTACTACGTGCCTCTCCCTCCGTCCGGGAGGAGCGTCAAGTTGGAGTACTTTGGAGAACCCATTACTTGTCTGAGGCCCAGATTAAACGAATTTCCGCTTCTCGACTACAGCTTCGAAGATCTCTTTCGCTTACTCGATTTGGACTCCGTACTTCAACTCTTTACATGTTGTCTCCTTGAAAATCAAATCCTTCTCTATTCAAAAGGTCGATCTTACCTTTTATTAATTTTTCAACATAGAATGCCATATGTTTGTTAGGATGACAAAGGAAAGTAAGAGAATTGATTTAAAATGGTTGAATTGAATTTCTAGATTTATTTCGCCTCATGTTGGTAGCCGAGTGCGTGACGGGAGTTTTGTTCCCATTCATTTGGCAGCACGTTTATGTTCCAATCCTACCTTCGACGCTTCATCACTTCCTTGATGCTCCGGTTCCTTTTATAATGGGTCTACATGCCCAAACGACCGAATGCAAAGAAAACGTTCCTTGCGAATCCAACCTCTGCTTTGTTGACATTGATCGGAACATTGTTCAAGTGCCAGAAGATTTGCCAGCTTTCCCACAAAAGTCCGAGCTTATCAATGAACTCGCTCAAATCCTAAAAAAATACAATATACCGCTAGGAAATATTAACAAGTAAATTCTTCATTCTGAAATAATTGAGGGGTTGAATCGTAAAACGACCACAGATCAAATTCTTTTGATCCGAGATCGATTTCTTTTCATTTTTTATACTAAAACGTTTTTTAATCCTATTCAAATGCATGGGTCACCAAATGTCAAATGAAAAGAATTTAATCTGTGGCATCTGTGGTCGTTTTACGATTCACCTCTACAATTAAAAATATACATATTATTATTAAATATTTTCATATTTATATATAAATATTTTTTAAATTATATAAAATAAATATTTTTTAAATTATATAAAATAAATATTTGAGAGTGTAATTCATAAGTTCGTTGTGTTGTAGAGTGAGGAACAATGTGAACTCGCCTTACCGAATGCGCCGAGGAAGAGGAAGGAAAAACTCGTGGTCACACGATTCCGATTCCGGGATGTCTAGCAATGAAGAGTCGCTTTCTCTTAATGGATCTCATTTAAACTTAAGCTCTTCAAATTATGTCAATCAGCAAACTCAGTCTAAGTCTCATTCTTCTTCATTAGTTAAGCATCATTTGGGGAATGCGGAAAAGAAACTTTCTCTCGTGAAAAAGAACAGTGAGTTAACCTAAATTAAGCTTCTAATTCAAAGCATTTAACTACGTTTTATTCAAATAAATTTATTTTATGCTATTTCATTTGTAAATATTTAAATTTAATTATTAGTTGAGTAAGTATTTAGTATGTTACTACATAATAAGGAGTTATTTTGTTTAGACTCTGAAGAATACGTTAGTAAAAACGAGAAATTATTGAACAATCTCAAAATGAACAATTCAATAAGAGAAATTTTCTTTAATCGCTTCGTCCACATGTTTTCTTCATATGATCATTTTCTCATTCAACCAGATCAGGTTTGATAATTATTTGATAAACGATGAATGAAAATTTATATTTTCAATAACATACCATTAAAGATTAATTAATTTTATTTTTAAAATAGGATCCTGGGCGACTTCTCGTTCACAATTTTGACAAGGCTACATTTTTATCAGACCAGCCTGATCTAAATCTCCCATTTTTATCTCGATTTATTGAAACTCAGATGTTTGCTACTTTAATCGACAGAAAAATCTCATCAATGGGTGTTGACGGAGGAGAACTCGACTCAAATTTGGCAATTTTTGATCAAAGAATTAAAATTCTTAGGTATAATAAAATTTACAAATTACAAATATGAAATATTTTCACAATGTGACAAATTACTATTATGTAGGATACATTAATGCATATAATATATATTATATTTCCTTAATGGACAGAGTAAAACTACTATGTTCCTATTACAGGAGTATGTATGGAGAAAGTTTGGTTCGTACTCCGTCATACGAACCTTGTAACACAATGTTTGAAAATGAACAAACTTTAGATAAAAGATTTACAAATCCTGATTTCGTTTCGCCTCCAGTTCAAGAAGTTTGCATTGATAAAACTAAACTTGATTCCGCGATAAGCTTTCCAATCTTAAATAATGAAATTCTTAACAAAAGCCCCACCGACACTAGGTAAAAACCATTTCCACTAGTTTTGAATAAAATATTTATACTTACTTGTTACTTCCACATCTTATTATGTAAACATTTAACTAAATATATGTAACAACATTGTGTAAGTTAAGTATATGTACATATTGTGAACAGGAATTTGAAAATCCTGAAGGAAGGCGACATGATGATTCCTGAAGCTTCTCTTCAACAACCTTCAACGAGTGAATATCCATGTTTGCGTAATGTATTTCAACCTAAGCAAGCAAGCTCGAGTCCCGCGTCAATTGCCCAAGCAAATTGGGAATTTGTGAAGCAGTTACTTCAAGTGAGTTTATTTATTATTCAGCCTACAACCCTTTTGCATATGAGAATAGAGAATTTTGGTTTGGGCTCCCTTCCTTTATTATCAATGAGATTGATTTTATAAACTTAAGGTTTTAGATAAGTAAATATATAGGTATGTTAATTATTTTTTATCATTAGAATATAATAAACACTTAGTATTTTGTCACATCTCCTTTGACCTTAATTAGTTCCCGAATTCGTTGAGGCATTGACGAAACAAGACGCACGTCTTGAACTCTCACAAAATCTTCGGTATTTTGGAATCTCTTTTCCTTCATCGTTGTCGTCAAAAAAGGTTTGTCTTTGGGTTTGTAAGACCCATATCCTAACAATTTTGCTTTCGCCGTCTCATCGTCGCACTACAAATCCGATTCTTTCACTTCAAATTTTGGTTAATTCATCAAAGGTACTAAATCTATTTTTCACTATTATTTTCTCAAGAATTCGGTTCTCAACATTTCCAGTTTTAAATTGTTTGACAGGTCTTGCTTTGAGAAAATCAAACCCATGTTTAATTTTGTTAATTAAGGAATGTAAAGTGGATTCCGCGACAAGGTGGCAAAGTTCTTTTTGGATTTCTTTCACTTATTTGCTTTCAGATAACTTTAATTTTATTAAATCTGAGGATGTTGGAATTCCCTTACCCATTTTAATAAATTAAAAGCCAAGCGTAATCATCAGCGGAAACCATCCAAAGCGCAAAGCGAGGAAAAAGAAATGCAGGCTCAAAAACCAAAGAGGGTAGGGAGCCCGAACCAAAATTCTCTATTCTCATATGCAAAAGGGTTGTATAGTGATTTGGAAAGAACGGTTGGTGAAATGAGGATCATTGGATAGGAATGTAAGAGTAAAACGAAACGGATGCTCGTGGAGAAGATGGGGGCCGAGGCGGCTGCTCTTGGTCACGGTGAAGTCTCGATCGTTGGAGTTGAAGAAAATACACTTGTTGCTAGTCTTTGTGATTTACTCGAAAGAATTTGGGCTCATGGTCTTCATGTGAAGCAGAAGGGCAAAAGCCCGCTCTGGAATTTTCTCACTAACTATCAAGAATCAGAAGCGTGCAAAGACTCATCCAAACCCATTGACCCCCAATTCCTCACTCCTGGTAAAGTTCTAATCAATTACAAATTATATTTGTATTATTTTCAATTACGCTTTAATGGGGATTATTTCTGTTTTAAAACGGTTATGAATGGGGTGTAATGTGTATATGTTTGACAAAAACTGCAGCTTTGGCGTGGTGCATCCTTCGCAAACGACTTGACAGTACGCAAATTCTTTTGAACATACTTTGCTATTTTAATAATTACCTAACCTATTCTCAACCTTATTTCCAACACTCATCAACTTCAAATAGGAAAGCACTCAAATGACTTAAGCATTTTCATCTTTACTACATATTGTACTCTATATATTTGTATATCTAATTTGAAATAAATATTTAAATGTTACTGTTAACACATCAAAATCAGTGGTATATTATATCAGTAGTATATTATTAACAAATATTTTCTTGGGAAATATTTAATACTTCCTTTCTAATTACCTATTTGTAATTGTAATATCTGTAGGATTATTTTTAACAAGGAGGATTTATTGTAAATAATTTAAAACTTCTCAAACGGCTCATTTCCATTTTAAGTAAATTATTTCCTCTTGGACCTGACAGTCTAAACTCGATTCTCTCGACTCGTTTCAACAGATTAAATAATGAATAGAATGGATGGGAGTAGAGCTAATAGACGTGAAATTTGGTGAAGGGCGTTTGAAATTTTAAACAGGGTTATTTAATTATTTACACATTTTCCGGTATCCACACAGCTAGGATAGTGAAAGGTGGTGAGTTGAAGCGAGAGATGGACAAAGTCGGGGATATCCTTGTAGCAATGAGGAAGAGAGATTTGAGTTTAATAACGGCTTATTTAGCTAAAGCAACAACTGGTAAGCTTGTCTGGTCTCATGAATAATTATTTTGTTTAAATCATCAACCTGTTTCCTCGCCCTGGAACCAAAGTTTCAATTACATTTACCCAAAATAGATTTGTCTACAATGGCCATGGAACTCAATTTGAACGTCAGCTCAACCCCCAAAGAAACGAGGAGATCGCCTGAGAAGCGCGAACGTCGTTCACGATCTTCAATTCAACTCCCAACTCTCAATCCTCTCCCGCTCTCAATTGCCTTTGACATGAGGTAAATTCGATTTATTATTCCGTCTTAACTATTTAAACCATGGCTATTTGTTGGATCAATTTTATACGGATTCAATTGTAGGAATATTCAAGCGATCAAAGAAATCAAAACAGAGATCGGTTATGCCCGTGCATGGATTCGTCTCTCACTTGAGAAAAAAGTTTTATCTAAACACTTGAGATCACTCCTGGCCGACGATGAGCTCTTGCGGGGTTTCTACCGAAGAACGGCGTTTCTCCGTTCAGAAGAAGAGCGTGAACAATTTCTCTATCATTTGCTAACACTCAATGCTGTCGACTACTATTGCTTCACAAACACTTACACGAATATTGGTAAGACATGAAACCGGGTATTTTTTTATTAAAGAAATATTCTCGTTTACATTCTGATGGATTCAATGTTTTTTTAGTTCTTCCCTACCGCGTGCTCATATTTCCTTCAAAGAGATTTAATATCTCTACGACAACGGCGAATGTGTGGGTGACAGTGTCTGGGACGCTTGGGGAAACCGGACCCATTTCTGTTCCAAGAAATTCTTTTGAATTCATTTTCCAAGTATTTTGATATTATCAAATCATATTGCATAGGATTTATTATTTATTTCCCAATCTTATTTTTTATTGAATTGTATTTTTATATTTAATTTACCTATGTAATGCCAAGCAGGAACTGAACCATTATTTTTTAGCACAAAAACCTAGGCCTCGTCACTACTCTTCATATTGGGCACGACAACTCTGGAGTTTCACCTAAATGGATCGTAGATCATGTCATTGTGAGGAACGAAGTTACCGGGAATTGTGTAAAGTAAGGACATTTTTAAATCCGCTCTAGTGACCTTAATAAAATGATTCGGTCCAAGGTTTCCATGTGGTCGATGGTTGGGCCGGGACATTGATGATGGGTCAACGGAGCGGCTTCTGGTTGGAGAACCCGTCCATCAAGGAGAAGAAGTTCCCATGGAATGCAGGATGAAAACTCCACCTCGAGCTCGTAGCCCGAGCATCCCAAGGCGCTCGTATGAAATCCGACTCACCGTCTCAGAAATTCAACAATGTCTTGGTGTGGAAAGCTATTTAAAAATAATGATATTTTGTCCAAACTTGTTGAAAGACCATTTTATATAGGATGATCAAGAATTGCATGTAGATTTATAAGTGTCTAGTCCAACAAGGAGAAATATTCACGGTTGAAAAATATTCCTTTTTATTATTTATAAGGGGATTCCGTGAACAACATCGTGAAGTACTTTTACAAACCGGATAAAGAAAAGGGAAGTTTGACTGTCCTTCTCTGTGGAGAATCAGGGCTTGTTTCAGCCCTAGAACAAGTTTTCCTCTATGGATTCAAATCCAGTCGTCTGTTTGGAAAGAATTTCTACATTTGGGATTACTTTCGTAAGTTTTCTCCCTCTCTCTTATTTAAATTAAAAGGAGTAAATTTATCTTCTATTTTTCTTTATGGAAAAAAGTTCGTGTTAGAGAGTTTTTCAACACTATTTTGAATGAGGAACTGGAGACAATTGCAAGCGCTGAAGAAGATTTTCACGAGCAAATTGCGTCAATGAGTTCCTACTGTGAGCTCATTCAAAAGATCCAAGCTGTGGCGGAAAGTTTGGGGAAAGATGGGAAGCTCCAACTCTTTATTTGCCTTTGTGCGAGGTCTAAAAAAATACTCATTTGCTCATTAAACAAATTTAATCTATATACATACAAGAGACAATATGAACAGAGTTTTTTTTAGATTTTATTATTTTTTCTTGGGATTTTAGGGAACATCTTCTTCATCGCCTCCCGGCCCACATGTCTTCATGTCCAATTACAAGTCAAATGTATGAAGACAATTCATTTCTTCGGGATCCTGATCTCCTTTCATATTTGGTCCAAGTGCTGGAAGCTCTCGACGACTTTGAAATTGTTCTGGAGCATTCCCTTACGAAAGGAATTGAGTAATTTATAATTATTACTAATTTCATTTCACATTTTATCTTCATTTATTTTAAAAATTGCCAAACGTTGAGTTCCTGTACCTTAATAATCAATCCTTAATATATTATGATTACCTTTTCAAAAATGAGGAAACGTCTGTGATATGATAAAGATACCAGCAACTGTTTTATGTGAACAAAACTTAAATTTAAAACTTCTTTTTTTCATAATTGTTCATTTTACCTCTCACGTTCTTCATTATGAATATGTAATAATATTCCTTCTTTGAGTCAATAATGGGAAAGTTGTGTCTTGATATCTACGGATAATAGGCATCTTATTCTTTACTCTTTTCATAATTATAATGATGATATTTTTAATCGGCGCTTTTGATAATCATAGATTTGTGTTATTCAATCCAATTATTTTAAGTTATGATATTCTTATAAGCTTTATACCTACTTTACTTTTATCCCATGAAATGTATAATTTATATATTGTAGACTTGATGCCAATATGAATTTGTTTATTACGTCTAAAGAAAAATACATAAATAAACATAACTTTATATAGTGTATTCCCGGCGAAGTTTCGTCTGTGGGATTTAGAATACTTCTTAAATTATTTTACAAGAGTGCATAAGACCTATAATCTTTTATTTTCAATTCAATAATCAATTTTAAATGTTTCGAAGGAGAATACCCAACCTAACTTTTGTGTATAATGTAAAATATAGTAAGTATAATGTTTAAATCTACAGATAAATGGAATTTATTTTTGTTTTGAACTATGCTTTGAAAGTTTGGAAATGTTAAAATTCTTAGTGTTTCACGTAATAATTTCAAATCATTTCTCAAATATTTTAAATTATTTGCACTTATTAACAAATCGTTTATTAATTGATCAAAGAACAAGTTAGAAACTATTTTTGTATATCAATAATTAAGCAATAGCAAATATCATCACGAGCATTTTTGTATTTTTAGATTCAAAATTAATTAAGTTTCTCTTTTATAATGATTCTAACATTATGTTATATTTAATGTCTGTGCGAGTAATACAACTTTTTGAAAAAAATGTAACTGGCAAACATCTTATTTTAATCCTTATAACTTTATTTACTTTATATACGCTATTAATTATTTATCTCTTCTACTGATGCATGATGTCAAGATGAAATATTTGAGTCAAAGTATAATGCAAGAATCTTTGGATATTAAAAAGTATTTAGCGTATAATATTATATGCAAAAAATTATAAAGCATATGAATTAATTAAAAGTGAACAAGTCATTGTAATAATAATAATAATAATAATAATAATAATAATAATCAACTGTATAAGTTAATCGAGATTGGGCATCTTTCATGCATGTAAGTATGTAATATTGATCTAGTCTTGTCAATGCTTAATTAATCATTTGAAGCGTACAAGTAAAAAAATATTATCTAAATATAAGTTATGTAAAATGTTCGCATGCTTATATATTTATATAGCAAAAATAATTTATAGGTATAGTAATATACTATAATATATTACTTATCATATATTAAGTGTTCATCTTTCTCAATAAAAAGAATTCATTTAAAAATGTAATTTGATTCTTGCTTTTTATCATTATCTTCAATCATGCATATCATGTGAGTATTAATCCATTATATATCGTATCACATACTTCATAGTTCATTTACCAACACTTGCTTAAATATTTATGATTGTTTATTTCATTACATTTCTCAGTCGCAAAACGTCTTCTTTCAGTACGAATATTTTAATATTTACAACACCGGGAAAGTTTCCAATGAAATGTGAAATGAGTGATAGTCTTTTATATTCAATTATTGATCTTATGACGCGAGTGGCTGGACTTCACGCTTTCACCTAGCTTGAGGCTACATGAAAGAACATATTAAATAAAAATTTCGCTCGATATCTAAAGGGAACAATTTCTGTGGGATGTCTGAGGAGAAGATGATTTCATTCATACCGCATTTTTCTTAATGTTAGAAAGGTTTAGAGATATGATTTACCAATACTACATACTACATACCTATGTGTGTGTATACGATACAAATACTTTAATATGTTTTTAGAAGTGTCATTAATGTCATTTAAAAGTTTAACTATTCCATTAAAATAATAAATAATTGGATTAACTTAAGAATTTTCAACAATATTATTTATTTTTATCGGCGTTCAATGATCCGCACATCACATCGAAAATTCCTACACAATTTATTTATTTATTTGGCCTTTAATACTAAAATTAATTCCATTAAAATTATATGTAGTACACAAGGCGATTATTTAATAAGCTTATAGGACAATGAAAATCATTTTATACAATATTCATGAAATTTTGTTATTTTCTTTAATAGGTATTTATAGGTTTCAATGAGTCCTATGTAAACTTATTATGTAATCGCTTTGTATTTATATTTATTAATGTTAATGAGATAGGAATAACAATGAGAAATACATAACATTATTTGAAATATCCTATAAGTTATCATTTTAAATGCATATGTAAATCGTAACAAGATTGATATCGGCACAAAAGTATTAATAGGTATTATATATCTATAATATTTAGAAATAAAAACTTAATATTAAGTATGTTATGGGTGGTATAATAAAAGATTGTTAATACGAATAATATCTAACTATTATAGCATAAGTATTACTCTTATAACGTGTGTAAAACATCTTTTTATTTATAAACATCCATCATCATGATGTTACATATATTCCATATGCAAATTTAAAATTGAGTATTGAAACCCTATTGAATTCATATTCATATACTAAATTAAAGAAAGACAGCATTTAAATAAATTGATTTCTTGTAACAAAGTTTCCTCCTAAAAGTAAATGCATTCATGTAGTCATTATCATTATACATATTTATTCGACAAAACGTTACTAACGCTTCTAACTATTTAATATACTGATGTTATTAAGCAATAAAATATATGAATATTTTTGACCAATTCAATATAGTTGGATAGGTTGGTAGATGGGAATTATAAGTTTACTTTATCTCTTAAATAAATACATTACCATACAATTTTAAATAAATACGTTATTAAGTGGATTGCCAAAGAAAATCAATATAAAGTACCTATAGATATTCCATGCATCTTAATTAACCTTTGAACTTATTCTTATATCTTACATGTTAAAGTGGTTTAAATATGTTAATTTGTTAAAATACATAATTCCATATCTATTGTGTGTATGTAAGATAATACAGGTATAATATTTATAAATACTTGATAAGTTCTAAGCATACCATACCGTACGTATTTATGTAACATTCGATAACAATAAATACCAGAAATGGCTCCACACTTACTCAATATAAATTGGAGTATTCTGAATGATTGAACAATTAATTTTTTAATTGCACTATTTATACCATTAGGCTTAAGCGTATCTACATACATAGGTATTGCTTTAAAAAATAATATAAAATATTTATGGTGCTTGAGTAAAATATGTCCATTTGTATAGCAATGAATGGCTCAATATTTTTCGGAATTAAAAAACTAGCAATTGATCATTAATAAGTATTTATTCCATATTTTTTTTATAAAATGGTGAAAAAAATTACTTCAATCAATTTAATCAATTTTATTAATAAAGAGTTTTCGCAACTTTTTTAATATTAGAAATATTTTCTATATTGATACTTATCCAAATATCTAGTTACATATATAATACTCTTATAGTATTCGTATTATTATATACGTGTATGGTACATCTAGTATCCATATGTTATCCTACAATTATATCCTCATAACCCTGACTTGTATTATGAAATGAGAGTAATTTTAGCATAGTAATTTTTAAATGAATAGGACAATTAGAATTCATGTTATGTACCATATGTTTTCGTATTTTTTTGTTCTTTCATAAAAATGACTTTGGTATTTTAAATATTTAAAAATCACTATATGCATGGAATAGCCCACAAATGTTTACCCTATACGGCAATACAATATATTTAGCATAATTATCATAGCGATAGTTATACATAATGCAATTATTCAAGTGTATGAAGTATATTATGTACATTCCAAAATAATTGTAAATTCTTTCATTATTTTATTACCTACTAATAATACTCGATTAATTATCTAATTATTCTTAATACGAAGAGTGTGTAATTAGTATATATTGTATAGGTATGTAATCTAAATTAATATTTGTATTATTTATCTAAATTTTAAACACGGCATGCTTATGGTACTGGCACTGAATAAGATTTTAGAGTATATGTACCTAGTATTTGTATAATATGTCAGTTTGTAAATTTATAATTGTATAAATATCTAGGATTATGCTTGGTTCTGGTCACAATTTAAACTATCGATGTGGAATATTGAAATGGTGATTTAAGAGATTGTCACCAGAATCGAGCATGCACATACAAATACATAATAAGTATGCATTATGGTTTATCTGTAGGTAATTTTGCATTAAATTGGTTGTTGGACATAACCTAACTTTCAAATTCATTAAAATGAAGTAAGGATATAATATTAAGTACATAAGATAGTTGAATATAATACGATATGTTAACTACATTATAGTATGTATGTTATATAATATTTAGATACTACCTATTTAAGTATCTTATGTATTTAGGCATATATCAGTAAGTAGGATACATTTAGATACATTTCATTAGTAGGTATGTAGGTATGTAAATATATAAATAAGAATTGTGAATTGATTGAAAACCGGTATATAAGTATTTAATATATAGTATAAGTACGTTGGTAGATACATTGATTAAAATGCTTCAGGATTCTTTTGGGAGATTTATATAATAATCATATGATATAATATGTTAAATATATGATGGATGTATATATATATGTATATGTAAGATAAAGAACCTCTACGCGTAGTAGTTGAGTGTTGAATTGTTTTGAGAGTTTTTGAGAATGGATTTGAGTTGATGCGGCTGTGAAGTTTCCTTTGGAGTGAAATAACCCTCTTGAGAATTCTTCTGTGGAGGTGGAACGACCTCGGCATCGTCCTCCTCCGCCTTCTTCAAGCTCGCCGTCATCTCCATTAGCTCTGTCTGGAGGAGTCGGTAGTAGTCGAGGAAGTCGGTGAGTTCGGGCGGCGGGTCCCTCGACATCTCACCCGGATGGCCACAGGGAACCTCGGGCCCCCGACCAGGTGATTTCTGGCTCCTACCTCCAGGGTAAAATCCCACTTCCGAGCTCTCTGAGGAAGAGTGGAGAAGCGGAGATTCGCTCGCCGTCCGGTCGCCGAGATTCGTCCTCGACCCGCGTGGGAATCTTCACCATACAAAAAGGCTCATGAGGAGGGGAGTGCGTACGGAGGCGGGGTCTGATTACAGATTAAGTGGGGATGTGTACTAGGAGAATTCCAAGATGATTGAAAGAGTTTCTCCGCCAGCAACATAATTTAGTCCTAAGTGTTGGCCTTAGACATGTTGCGGAGGCTATTAAGGCCCCTTTCTCTCCTCCAGCTCATCTTCTAAGAGATTACCCCAACGTCCTTTTTTTCTCCTCGTTCCTCCAACTCTCCCTTATTACTTATTCCGTCCTCCTTGGAAAGTTATAAACTTGTAGAGCCCGGGCATTTGGAGAAACTCTACTTATTATCTCGGAGAGTATTAAGAACAATGGACTTTCCCTTTGTCCCTACCCTTTCTATTAAAGTCCTCTCTTATCGTCCGTCCTGTATATATTTCACTCCTTTATTTCACTCCCGACCACACGAGACTTTTCTCCCTCTCATTATCATATTCTCAAATCCGTAAATCCATTTACAATTATTTATTCCTATGAAACGAGAAGCCCTTCCTATTCTCTCCGCCCTTATCGCTCCCAGCCCAAACATCAACTCACCCATACTAATTCCATATATTCACAATAATATGTGCACCATACCGCCCGAGCATTTCAAGTCTTTCTAAACCCGTCCCTTATGAAATTCCGCGATTTCTCTCTCCAAAGCCCTCATGGCCTCTTGCTCCACAGAGCCCTTTCAAACCCACTGACTCGCCGGGCTTTAAAGTTTTACAGGAAATGGAGATTTATCAGCGTTTTACATACTTTGGGACCAGAACTGAGGGTGTATTGACTCATTCGGAGGAGAAATGAAAGGGAAAGTTGTATTTGACTTACACATCGGGGTTCCTGGTCGGTCGTGGGAGACTCTTCGTCCGCTCATAGGAGGGGAAATTTGACAAATCTGAGTATTTTGATGAATCGGTCGGAGCTGGAGACTTAACATTCTGAGACATCGTGTTGGGTGAAGTTTTTCCACCTCTAATCACGAGGTTGTTCTGGTGGTGACGGGTGGAGGGGCCAAAAAACGTTTCTTCTTCCTCTGGATCAACTGTGGGGATAGCCCTGTAATCTCGATAATCTCCAGATGGGGACCCGCAGACATCCCTCCAAATCACACCATTTGGGTCCAGGGCTCCTCCGCCCCCGTTCGTCCCATTTGACTCGGCGTGGACGTGTCGCTGACTCCCGCGCCCGTTCCGTTCATGGTTCATTTCCATTTTCTCTTCTTCCTCTTCGGAGGTTCGGTGGGCGGCGGGACGCCGCTTGCCGACCACGATGATGCAAACGAGCAAGAGATAGCCAACGATGATTACCAAACCAGTGGCAAGGGCTCCTGTGATTATCATCACTTTACCTGAAAAACTCAAATTGCTACTTGGTCCAAGTTTCTTTCAAATGGCGTTGAAGAAAATCCCAGAAAAACAAGATCAAAGTTCTAATTCACTTCCTAGCTGTGAAGTTAAATGGTGGGAGAAATTTATTTAGTTACATGTTTTACATCAATGTTCGGACCGAGGGGAAAGTTTTCCAGGAATTAGAGAAGTTTTCAAAAAAATGATTTAAGTGTAGTTGGTCCAAGACCTCCAAGACCTCGAGGTGGCAGAACCCATAAAGGGGAAAGTGAATTAAATAAATGTGTAAAGGTAAAAATGAAGTGCGGGCGGTGAGAAGGAGAAGATTACATTCCGACATTAATTGCATGATTTGTAGACCTTTGAGGGGCAAAACGAAATTAAGAGGATGTCAAAAGAGGGAAGAAGGGTCCCAAATTTATTCCCCGTTTAAGGGGAGAAGAAAACTACCAAACCCAAAACTTCTCATCATTTAAAATAACTAGTCAACGTGGGTAGAAATTAAATTACCGAGATATTAACTCATCTCCCTTTGACTCAATAACCAGCCCTTGTGTAAATTTCTTCGGCTCGCTCGTCTTTGGACTTCGATCGACCAAAATGCACAAAATTTAATTCTCACCAATCCCAGAGTGGATAAAGAACCATGAATGCCAACTGGTAATTTACTACAGATATGGAAAAGAGGGTCTGGAATGAGTTTTAAACGAGGCATAATAAAGTCAATTTGAGTCTCCATGTTGCGGAGGTGTTCTTTGTATTTTTCCTCATTAAGGAGGTGGGAGTGAATCGGAGATGTAATTGGGGAATGGGAGTGGATGTGAATCGTATAGCGAGTTAATGGGGAACCACCTTCCCCGAACTCCCGACAAGAAAGTAATTAAAGTGAGTGAGGAAGTTGGATACTTTGATCATTACATCCAGCTTCCATTGAGGAGGATTTTTCCTATTATATGGGCCGACTCACCAGTCAGGAACTCCGCTTTGTTTTGGAGGACGAGGAGAGTGAAATTAGCGGCGACGGACCCAGCGCGACTCTCAGCTCGGCAGATGTACAGCCCTCCGTCTCGCCCCGTCACTCGGATGAGTGTAAGTTGAGAGATTTTGATGCCTAAGCTCCTGTCAGGATCGCCTCTGCTCGGAGACAAAAGAACCCCACCAGGCTCATCCCATACAAAAGACTCTTGAAGGAGAAACAAGGATCCGCCTAATCCTAAACTTCCGTTGCTCACAAGCCCCTTCGCTCCATGATACCACCGAACCTGGGAGAAAGGAAAAGTTATCCCAATACAACTTTTAATTTAATTATTGAAACAAACTTGAAATATGAAATGTAAATCAATACACTCATTGCAGCATTCTCCTATAAAACTTTTCTCATTTTCCTAAATTTTCTACGCATATACTTAATGTTAAATGTATGTGTACATAATATATACAAGGAACAATATGGTTTAAATATAGTAAAATTAAATATTGCAAATTTCCAATTACTTAAAATCCATATGGTATATTCTTATGGTATGCATATTAAGATTATTAATCTTCTGCCTGGGTGTGAAATACTCTATAAATGCATATTATTTTGTGTGATGTGGACACGTGGGTTATTTTGTTATTTCGATTTCTAAATTTTGAAATTTGTGGTTGAATTTGGATTATGGAAATGGGTTTTAAAACTTCCCATATATTTGATGAAGAAGGGTATGAGAGGAAAGTGAAAGGTGGGGAGGAGGGGCATCAAATATTCATGATTGAAAAGGAATTTCCATTGAGGTATTGGAAGTAATGTGGAAAGTTGTTCTTGGCTGAGGTTCGTTCATTCCCTTTTCATCAGGGTTCTTTTCCTTGGGAATGAATATTAAAGATCGGGATGAGGACGTCGACACACATTCCTTCATTCTCCATTATTTATGAAAGGGAGCGGACGTGAATAGAAGTGTGTGTGTTTGTGTGTGCGTGCGTTGTTGGCCGTGCTTTTCTGGGTGTTTGGACGTGGGGAACCTCCGCAGCAATTCTCCTCCGCAGTTGCCTTTGAGAACCAGAAGGGAAAATCCTCCTAACCAAGGGCATTACTATGCATACAATGGAGGAGAAAGGGCGTTTGAGAAAATGAATTTCCACTCATATGATTATCCATGATATAGTAATTCCATTTTTCGGGAGGGTGAGTCGAGTTAAATAATTTAAATCCAAGGATTTCACGAGCTCCGAGCCTCAAAGTGGCTCAAAATTGAGGGGCAAGAAAACTTCTCAAATGCTTATTTATGTATGCAAATTAAGATTAGAGGTTTAATTAATAAAAGAGGAGGAATTACAGGATTGGAGGCTGTTGGGGTGGAAGTGAATATCAAGCCTTATCTTTCTGGGAGAGTCGGACGGCGAGAATCGCTTTTTCTCACAAGATGAGAATTGGAAAGCGGAGTGGAGGAAAGTGGGGATGCATGGTATATCTGAATATAGTATATCTCAGACATGCAAGTCTGAGGGGCATAGCGGAGAGAAGTGAAATTGCATTTTGCGAAAATGATTTTGGACATGGGGAATGGGAGATAAGGTCTTGCTCATTCTAGAGACTAAAAAGGAAGGAGGAGGACAAATAGATGCCATGACGTCTCTTTTACGATCATGAATTGTTTATGACAAAGGGTAGATTTAATCTCGGACCGTCTCTCCTTCTCTTAACACTGTCCAATTTCAATCTCGGCTTATCTGCCGCCACTTTTGACTGGTCCGGATTATTCGGGCCATTATGAGGGGGGTGATTGAAGGCGGGTGGAAGGTGTTAAAAAGGCTTGAGCCTCCTCGGCACTGAGAATTGAAATGTCCGATGAAAGGGCTTGGAATTGAGGGGTTGTGGGAGCGGCCGAAGTTTCCCCAAACTTTCTGGTTCATTTCCCATTTGTCTTGTCAGTTTGTGAGGCGGGGAGGAGGAGAAAGAATTCAAAAGGAAACTTACTTGAGTGTCAGGAGTGGCTTGGAGTTGACAAAGGAGCGTGGCGTTGGTTCCCTCCAAAACCCGCCTAATCCGATCCTTCTCCGAGGAATTCTCAACTTTTGGAAGACAAGCGAAATCCTCAATTTGAAGCTGGTCCCAAGACTTCCCCTCGAGTCTCGGTGGCCCTAAACAAACTGGGGGCACACCGAATGGCACATTATTCTTCTCCATCCACTCCCTCAGCTGTTGTAGAGGACACGTACAGTTCCACGGGTTCCCATTGAGCTCAACCCCATGGAGGCTCCTCAACGGGAAAAACGACCCCGCCTTGAATCAAAAATATACTCAAATTACGATTCATCCTTTGCATATCAAAATAAAAACCTTCCCGGCCCCGCGAGACCCAACTTCCATTCCTAACTTCTCAGAGAATATATTCGGGGAAATCGACATTGGGGCGCACACAAGACGGCGGGAATTATTAAATTAATCCCTCATTCCTAACCCAAGAGACGTCGGAGAAGAGGCATTTATCTCCCATTTAATTTATGATTATTTACTTCCACTTTTTGAATTTCTTTCATGCTTCCCTTGGCCCAATGAATCATTACGTGGAGACGCGGAGTTGGGGTTTCCTCAGGAGGCTCCGAAGGATCCGAAGGAGGCTGAATAAATTACGGCCGCCTTTTCCTTGACCACCCTCCCCCATCATCACTCATAATAATAAATGAGGAATGCCAGGAAGCTCAAGTCTTCATTCCTCCTCGGCTAATAAAAGGAGTGAATAATCCAGCCACCTCCGTGTTGCGGGGAATGTGACTCCTTCGCGCCTCAAGAGACACATGCGGGAAATTGGGTTACAATGCTCGGATGATGAATGTGTAATGGAGTCGCGAAAGTGCATCTTTCACTCACGCCGCTCCCTTCATCAGCCCGCGAATCAATTGAGTCTGTCTGTGAGTCAAAGGAGAAGGTAATAATGTTATCTTTCCGCCGCCCGTCCAAACCAAATGGGGGCTTCAGTCACTTGCGGGAGAAAGGGGGAATTTCATTCTCCGCTGGATTTGATATGAGGAGGCGGCTCACTTAACGGGATTTTCTGGTTTCACGTTTCGCTCTATTTTATGCTTTATGTTGACTTTCCCTCCAACTTCAAGGCTCGTATTTACTTTAATGGCCGAGGAAAGAACGTTGAAAGGGAGGAAGAAAGAAGGCGGTGGACAAATAAACCAAAGCCCCCGCAGACCCCCCAAATTCCCTTCCTTTCAATGAGGTGACAATTAAAGGGCGGCCCCGCCGGCGACTCCTCGGCCTCCTATGGGACGACGCGGGCCCGGGATTTGATTACTAAGCCGAATCTGGATCCTCCAGCTCCTCCATCACCCGTCAATCCCTCGAAGAAGGAAGGAAGCTAATTATTGTTTCAACACTCCGGGAAAGAAAGTGCGGAAGGTCGTAAAGAGGATATGAACATGTGACGCCAGACGATGTGAGGGATCTCGCATCAGCGCTTCTTCCCCTGACATCAAATCCCCCTACTGCCACTCGAACAAACTTTTAATAGGGCGAGGATTTGAAGAAAGAAATATGACAGCCGGCAGGCGCCCATCATCTCCCACTCAAATTAAACTCCTCATTTGACAGCGGATTAATAAAGAGGGGAGACCTGGACTGTGAAGAGCCGGTTGTTGTCGAGACGGAGCCATTCAAGGCTGCTGAGGCCGCGGAAGCCATCCGCCTCGATCGACTCCAAGTGGCAGTTGGTCATTTCGAGACGGACGAGGCGTGGGAGGCCCAGGAACGCCTCGTTCCCGATCCTCTTCACCGGATTCTCGCTCATCTTGAGCTCCCGCAGCTCCGCGATGGGTCCGAAGGTGTGGGTGGGCACGAACTGGAGCCCATTGGAACTCAGGTCCAGCTCAATGAGGTTGGTGAGGGAAGCGAAGGTGAGCTTGTCAAGGGAGAGGAGCTGGCAGTCGCTCAAACAGATCCGCTGGAGGTTGAGGAGATTCTTGGACAGGAATGCGTTCTCCTTCAGCCGATGTATCACATTCCCAGAGAGGTTGAGGAGCTGGAAGGAAAGCACGGTTTTCTCCATCCCCACCCGCACCCACCACTCACCTGTGTGGCAAAGTCGAGGCCTGGAGGGACGTCGGTGAGCTTGGCCTTGACGCAGGTCACGGCCTCCTTCCCGCTCCTCCACTTGCACTCACAGGCAGAAGGGCACTCTTCCGTGAGGGAGGAGAGGCCGAGGAGGAGGAGGAGGACGGCGACCGAGTGTTTGCCCTGCCACTCACGTTCTCCCCCCGTCCACGTCCACCTCAGGTTGGACTGGCGGGTGATCAATGGGTATTTCCCCATCCTGCCGACTCACGCCGAGCCACTGGCCACCACTTTCCATATTTCTTCATTCTTCTCACTCCTCGTGCGAAGGGAGCTCGAGATTTTACTCCATTTCTCGAGTCGGCTCAGTTCCCCCGTCCAATTGAAATTCCCAACTTCCTTTTTTTCTCCTCCACAACTCACTTGAGTTTATTTAATGAAACGGCTCTCTTCAACTCCCCACGGTCGAATGATTCAAAACGGAGAGTTTAGAGGGAATTCAAAATTCGAACAGTCGAGTCCACGACAAACAAACCCACAATTTACAATAACAACTTTCTCCGGGCGAGATTGGCGACTCGAGGGCAACTTCACACACTTTCCCCTTCATTCCTCACGTGAGTCACTCCACACGTCGCCAGGCACCAATTGACAAAGGTTGTTCTACATTCTCAGCGGTTGGATTCCTCCATCATTTGTGTGTACGGCGGAGCGTGAGGAGAAACCGGCGGTCCTAAAAGAGAAATTCATTGTATGAGAGACGTCGTTAGGTAAAGGGTTTCGGGCCGTGATGAGCATGAAAGAAGGTTTGTGGAAAGGACCCCACTTTAATTTCATCATTTGAGATGTCAACAGAACAGAGATGTCCCCGACTTCATTGATTCCCCTCCTCGCATAATTTCCCAAGCTTTAAGGACCGAAACCTCCACATTCCGCCCTTATTACCAAAGACGTCAAATGAGAGCGGGGAAATGCGTAAGAACTCCTCGGGCTTCGGGAGTGATGAGCCAAAGAGGAATCATTTGGGGAGGAATTGAACCCTCGTCCTGAATAGGCTCTCATATTCCTCCCATATCAACTACTTGCCATTTAGTATATAGGTATTATATGGAAAGATAAAGGGAGATTTGTCACCGCTCATGATCTCCCATGATAAGGGCTGAATTACTATAACTCATAACTCCCACTCTCGGGGAGAAACAATAAAAGTGTATCCCTTTGAAACCGAGAGATAAAGCGGTCATTATGATCTGTAAAAGGAATTGCAGGGAAAAACCCTCATTACGCCTCATAGTTACTGTCAAAGAGCTCGAAAAGGAAGATCCATTGGGGAATCTTCACAAATGTTATATGCAAAACCTGGCATTTTCTAATGCGCCAATCTCCTATCTAACAATCAGTTATTGTTATATATTATTATCCACTCCACATGAGAAAGCGTATGAGGATTGAGCCTTTTAATAAATAATTACATTTCAAATAGGCTAATACTTTATTAAATATATAGGAAATGAACTTTTTATTCAAAGTCCCATGCACATGTTACATTCACACATTCAAAATCGATTCAAAATAATTGATTTATTTTTGAAATATACACTACATTTGTAATATATGTATCATCTGTGTATTTTATCTTTCTAATTTTCTTACTTTGGGTAAAATTTTTAGATTTCTGAAATATATATGTATAAATGTCTGAATTTTAGGAGTGAATGAAAATTAATTAAATAAATTAAACAAGCTAACTTTCTCCAAATCACAATTTACGATCAGTAAATACATAACTATGTATTTATATAGGTATATTGAAAGTATCAAAAGTGGGGAATTGAGCGTGAAATCGCATTTAACTAACAATGAGGGGAAATAAATAAATGGGTTGGATGCGGGGTGAATGTTCAATTCCTGGTCCCATTATCATTAGTAATGAAGAGTTTTGGGCGGAGGCGAGGAAGGGGTTTTGATGACAAAGGTCTTGGAGGAAGAATAAATATAAAAAAGGGATAAATTGAAAGCGTATCCTTCTTGAATAGAAATGTTTTAGGAGAGAGAAAAGGAGTAAGGAAAAGATTGGGCCGACAAGTACAAATGGCTCCCACCGCATCCAATCCCTCATTCTTCCCTCCCGTCTGCTCCCATTCTTCCTCATCAAATTTTACCCATCACTTTTTTTATCCAATTTACTCCTCTCAAACTTCCGCTTCTAATTCTTCCCAACGCCAATTTCTCTTCCCATTTCCAATGTAAAGAATCAAAATTCATATTTACATGAAGGGAGCCACGGAGGG
Organism: Neelides folsomi; assembly: GCA_034687125.1. Classification (NCBI taxonomy): domain Eukaryota; kingdom Metazoa; phylum Arthropoda; class Collembola; order Neelipleona; family Neelidae; genus Neelides; species Neelides folsomi. The sequence goes on along the minus strand of JAQGBZ010000284.1, from coordinate 15,747 downwards.
AAACTCATTTGGAGAAGGGCGATAAATAGCGTGGAAGTCGTCTGGAATAAACCCTCACGGCCCTCCAATCGAATCACATTCCACGGAAATGGGAGTTTATAAATGTAATTAAATGAAGTAAGTTAAGTCTTCTCCATGTCCCTCCCAAGGAGCCTCTGAGAAGGAGCATCAATGAAATAATAGAAAAGCTCGTTAAACTCTCTAGAGGTCTCATTGTCAATATTCGGAAAAGTTTGGGAATTTGGAGAACTGTCCCGAACGGCCCACCGCCGTTCGCCTTCTTTCCAAACTCAAAGACTCCTGCGAGAAACTTTGGCGCGGTGGATAGGTCGTCTATTCCACGCGCCCTATACACAAATTCCCTTTTTCTTAACCAAGGCGGAATTTAATTTTTAACACTTTTCCCACTCAAACTCTTCAAATTGACTTTCAGAGTTTTTCACTCAAAGGGAGATGAAAGAGGAATTGGTGAAGTTGGGGGGAATGAGTTGTGGAAGTCTAATAAGTTATTAGGACCTTACATAATACAAATGCCGGGGATCTTGGGGAGAAGAATGGAGAGGAGATGTTAATTAAATGGAAGAGTCATTTCCAAGATCTCCACAGCAGCTCTTCTCTCCTAATAAAATCTGAAAAGAGACGGCCGCCGAATTTATTTGATATTCGAGGAGCAAACATTGTTTTAACAGATGGCTTTTCTCCTTCACCCCGTCCCTGGCTCGAAGTACAGATATATCTCTGACGAGATTATATACGAGAGTTACGAGACCTCATATCAAATGAGATTGAAAATGCCGGTCATCGTCCTGTATATATATATAGTATCTTTAATACAAACCCTACTTTTATACAAATCTTATACCTATCTAAATACATTATGTATCGTGATCTTTCCCTAAAAACTCCTTTTCTCGACTCTCCGCATAGAACGAATGAATTGGGAGGTATTAATTTTTCCCTTTGCCCAAATAGAGTGGAAAATATGCAAATGAGGTATTTATTGATTTTGGCCAAGTGTCAAGGTTTGGCGGGAGGGTGTGTGTTTGGCGTATTTGAGGACCTCCGTCAACATGGGGGAGGTGATTGAGCGAGGATCGAGGGCAGTAAAGGCGGACGTAGTAAAAGCCCATGGTTGAGCCTCCCGTAATTAACTAGTGTTTGATGACCTGATCCTTCTTTCCCAAATTACGTGGCGACATTTCCATTTAGCCAAACAATCGCCGATCCGCTGTATATCCCCCATTAGAGAGACGAGCCGTCGGGTTAAGCCGCGAACAACGAGAGCTTCCTTATTTACATCCCACAACTTCCCCAAATCCGCGAGGAAAGCTGCTCAAAATGAAACCGCTCGTCTTCCGCCTAACCCCAATTAGAGCCCTGAGAGTCCCTCAACCTTCTGCCAATGTCTTGTAAGTCCATTCTTAACTTTTCCTCTCAGTTTTTAATCCCTCGCGGGAGCGGGGAGTGTAGTAATGAGTAATCAATCCTAATAAGTTATTTACTCTCCGCCTCCTCGGGAAAAATAAAGGTTGATGTCCCATTAATCCCAGGTCGACCCGAGGACAGGACACACAACATGGAGGATTCTTTATGGAGATGGAAACGAGGGAATTATGCAGTCGGGCCAAGGGGCTTACAATGCAAATGAGAAGTGAAAGTCAGGAGAGGGGTGGAGGAGGAGGACGGGAAAAATTATTCGCCCTAAACGTTTGGATCCTCTCCGATTAATCTCGGGGTTTCTCCTTAGGATTAATGGATAGATTCCAAAATGTAGGCCTTTAACCTTCCCTTACTTCATTTCCCCCAATCGATTCAATTTATAGTTTCTCATATCAACCCGGCGTCGACCGAGAGAAGTAAATGTAAACAATTAGAAAGTGGCCCAACTCTCGAAACTTCTCAACTCCCCCATTAATCCACTCCACGTCTCCACTCAGTCCATTAAACTTCCTCTTGTCACAATCAACTCGAGTCTCAACTCCTCCCTTGAGTAGTCATTATCATAAAGGGGATTCTGTCAATACTTGCTTACATCACAACTTTCATGACAAATTAAATTCAAATGCATAACTTGTAATATGCGGATCGATAAAGATGCTTATTTACATTCAGCTCTTTACTTGAGAACATCTCTGGGCTCGTGTTGGTAAATGGTAGGGATTTGAAGGGCACAAAGGCCCATTCAGCCGAAACAATTTTAAGAAAATCCAACCTTGCGTAGTAAATTATTTTGTCCCCAAAGTAAATGAAATGTTAAGACCCAGTGTGCTTCAACAAATGGCAAAGTCTCATCAACTATTCTTGTTATTTCATTAATAACGCCATCAACTAAACAAATGGTAGGTGTTAAAGTGAAAGTCTTTGATTTTATAATTATTTCCATTTGATTCCATTAATCCATTCATTATATATTTTTAATTTATGTAGAATACAACAAAATAAATAATAGGATCTAATAAATCTTGTTTGTAAATGCTCATTTTCATTAATGACTACTTAGTAATTACTTTTTAAAGTTTATACAATTATACCTATAGGTATAATATTAGCCGTTAAAAATAACCAAAATTTAAAATACTTTGAATCTTAAATTAAAATTTTATTCGACGAAATTAAATTGGTAATAAGTTACTTTTTATAATACAATGCTCATTGTATATGTAAGTTGTGAGTTCAAAAAATTACAATTTTCTTATTCCAAATTCCCAATGGAAAATTTATGTAATTGAATTGATTTAGAGGAAAGGAAAAATTGATGAGGTTTAAATAACCGTATACTTCCTTTTCTAATAACGGGAATTTGCCTAGATATTTACATAGGGAGATGAAAAGATCTTAAACGAACTTTCGTAATAGACATTCTTCATTTACAGATATCTCAGCATTTAATAAAAATAATTGTTTCCCATTCCTTCTATCCCACGCTCTGAAACCATGTATCTGTATATATGAATGTAAAAATGGTCGTTTCCATTTCCTTACTTATATTTAGAATGGTTATCTTCTGTACATTGTAGCCATTTAACCCCTTTGGAAGAAGTTAAAGAACCCATGAATTTGAGTTGAAGGTGAAGAGTGAAAAGAGGTATAAATGATGGGAGTCGTTCCAACGGGAATCGACTGGAGCTCGGGTCTAAAAATTGATCGGGGATTTGATCGGATATTGGTCCCATCTGAGAGTCGGGGAATCAATTTGAAGGAATCCATGAACTTTGGGTTCCATCACTCACTCACGCTTACCCTTCCCCAACGCCCGGGCTCTCCTAATTTGCTTGAGTTAGAATTATGGGACTTTTATAATTCCTTTTCCCTTCTCGGGAAATTCGATCGGGAGCTCCGGCGGAACTCTCGCGACACAAAGTGTAAAAAAGGGCAAATGCGGAGATGGATGGAGGAAATTGACGCTCTGAGAGGCCTTTAGCTCCTTCCCCTCCTTCCGATCAAAGGGGGATCTCGGAAGCTGTAAATGAAGAGATTCGCCCTCATCTTTGCACTTGCATTTAAGAATTAAGGAAGCGTTTGGAGGGAAATGGCACGAAATCAAATCGTACGTAGTTTGGGCGTGTTCGATACTAATTGGATTTGTCCTCCCATCTTCCTAATCTCCTCCGCGAGTCCTTCTCGACTGGGAGAGGTAAAGCTCATTATTCTCCCCGTCCCCACATTTGAGTCGGGGCGACCTCAGCTCTTCTAAATATTAAATAGAATGAACAAACGGATTCGGAATCTCATTGAGTCAAATAGTTGGCGATTCTTCCAACTTTCGCCTTTCTTCTCCCGCGGAAGGAAGGAGGTGAAATGGAAAGGAACGCAAATTGTACGGATTTCACGGTCTGGAGGAAGGAGAGCCGAGGCGAGCGTTAACATCATCTTTTAATCATCATCATATCACGGTCTCTCTGGTTTCCCCCTACATTACATTATGGTGAGGATCAACATTGAGAAGCCCTATGGAGCTTAAAGGTCCTTATGTCTCCTTAACCATGAAAAACTCAATCTTCCATTTCCACATTATAATTCCACCGTCCAACGATTATTATTGTTAATCGAGGAAGAGGAAATTACATTTCGTGGGCTAAATAGCCTTCATTTAAATTCAACTCTCCCCACTCCCCATTGCCCATATACGTAGTGGAACGGTGGTGCGGTCGTCGTCGCAGCCATTCCAATTTCCCGACTTAAATCCATCAACTGTAAACTGATCAAAAATGAGGGAAAGTTCCTTAATGGAGGAAATGGAGGAGAACCTCATGCGTAATATGAGATGAACTTCTTCATTAAACTCGATAAACCGAATCTTCCTTTTATCATCGAAACCCTAATTCCCTTTGCCCTTTTGCCCTCAGTTAAGTGCCCTTAATGTACTACAGCTACCGAGCACGTCTCCCAACATAATTTATTCAATATTGGGGCTAAAAATGCTATATGTTCACTTGGAGCTAAGTGAGGAGTGAGGAGAGGGAAATTATGAATATGTGATTTATTCGTTTAAAGTGAAGTCAAATGTAATATTGGCCAATATTGAATTACTCCTTCTTCGAGTCTTGGAGAAGTGGAGTGAAAGGAATATAATAACATTGGGGCGGGTATGGTTCCGAGGAAATTTAATCAATTGGGATCTCCATATCTCAACAAATATAATTTACTCTTCGGAAGTTCAATTTTCCGACTCGAGTGGAATAAATGATAAGGGCGGAGAAGGGGATTAGGATGTCCCTGTAGGCTCCGTTATTAAAGACGTTAATAATTGAGGATGAATTGGAAGAAAATGTTGGGGTCTTGTAATAAGGGAAAAGGTAATCAATTGTTGCTCAGCTTCAACGTTCAAATACGTCGGTGGAAGTCGTAAAGAATTATGGCCCACCCTGCGCCTTCCCCACCACTTCCATTCAAAAGAGGGAAAAATGCCCATTTGCGGCTCTTGGGGAGAAATAATGAATATATTTAATGCCCGTCTTTAATTTCGCCTTCGAGGACGAAGCCCACAATTACAAGTGAATTTCCCCAACCATAATGTACATTATACATGGAAAGAATTCCTCTCTTCAATCTCTCAAACTCGCCCTCACCTTCTCAACTTTCCTAATCTCGAACATCAAACTTTCAAACTCCCCTCCTTAAACTCCATTACTAATCCTCATTTATCAACGGGGATTTGAACATTCGGCTCATTTGGAAATCAGTTGGAAAAATATATGCTCTGGCCCTATTTATTATTTCCATCTCCTCCCGTGGAAATACCAAGTTTGAGAAATATAAAATACGGCATCGCTTCCATGTGAGCTCCATGAGGATTGTTATAAGTCTTTTATAAAAATGATTTCCAGATCGGGTTAGAAAACCATTTTGTGTGGGCGTAATAACTTATAGGGAAATTTACTTTTTATAATCTTGCTTTCAACATAGAGGCGAATCAACATCGCATGCTCTTTAATATAAATAAATATGAATGGTCTAGCTTAGGAAAGAAATTGAAAATAGTCAGAGTGTCACGGATGAAGTTGAAAAAAGAAACAATTTAATCTTAACCATATTGTGATTCCTAAAAATGAATCTCTGAAAATGAGATACTTTGAACAAAAATCTCCTTTTGTCTCTTTCATTTTTATTTTCTAATATTACGCATATGCCGTTTGAAAATGAAAAATTCAACTATATTTAACACTACAAGCTCCCACTTGATTCAAAGAAAATCTAATATTGTTTGGTTTTAAGCTTCAACACGACAGAATATTTTTGCCTATCAACATAAAATACATAAATAAATACTATGTAAGATATGTATTCATGTAAACTACTTAAATATAAACCTATTATACTTATATTATATGGTAAAGTATGTAGCATGCATATCATTATGTATCATTTCATATAAAAAAGGATAGGAACAACCGTTTATTGGAAATAACTTTTTTATGCAATGATCAATCCAATTAGCCTTTTCAGTGGTTAATCAACTTCCTATTACAGATATTGGAGAATTGGTACCATTTAAATATTCATAAAACTTATTGGAGGATTTTAATAACTGTAAAAATCGGATACATTTTATCGCCGTAAATGATAGGAGCATTTTAAAAAATTGATTGTAAATTAACACTATGCATAAAAATATTGGTCAATAATTGATGGGCTTTCCGTTCTTGTTGATTAGCTGGAAGATCCGAGCTGTCATCGAGTCAGCTAGGTTCTGGATCACATTTTCGGGTATTTCGGCCCACGCTCTTTCAATGGCAATCCGGAGCTCGGCTAAATTGTTGTAAACTTTAGAATTTGCATAGATCTTCCTTGTGAGATATGCCCATAAATTTTCTATGGGATTGAGATCAGGGGAACAAGCTGGCCAGTCGAGGAGGCGGTCGCCAGTGATGCCGTGCAGCATGAGCCAATTCTGGGTAGCTTGTGAGACGTGCGGAAGGGCATTATCCTGCATGAAAATCCACTCTTCGCCGCCAAGTCGTTCACCATGAGGAAGATGATCAAACAAGATATTTTGGTAATTGGTCGAGTCAATTTTTCCATTGACAATGGCTAAAGAGGTGGTTCCATTATAACTCATTCCTCCCTAAACCATCAAACCGCCACCATCATATGCTCTTTTGCCAAAGAGTTGAGGTTCTTTGCGGAGGTCGTGAAAGTAATACTTAAAACCATCAGGTTCATCAAGACAAAGCCTCTTTTCGTCGGAAACAATGACATGTCTCCAATTTTGGCCATAGTGCATGTGATTTCTGGCCCATTCCAATCGTCTTCTTTCATGTTGCGGAGTAAGATGTGGAGCTTTCTTCATTCATTTATTTCTTTAATTATTGAAGAGTTGGAAATGAATTTTTTGATGATGGTCAAAGATGCATCCAAGTTTAAATTGCTTTTGATCAATCGAGCAGTTGTCGAAACATTGCTTATATTTTTTATTATGGCTCTCTTGTCATGAGAAAGTGCAGATGTTCTTCTTGGTGACTTTGAAACACCGCAATTTTCTCCCAAGGTGAAATAATTGTTAATTACATGCACGGATCTTCTTATTTCTCGGGAAATTTCTTTAATTGAGCATCCTTGATTTCTTAATTGGGCTATTTTAGCCATTTCAGCAACAGTCAATTTAGGACCTTGGCCCATTTCACTAAAAGTTACAAATATGCAACAATAAACATTTATTAACATAATTTGATAAAAGATTTTGATTTTCAAATGGATAATGTTTATTTGTCATTATTTAAATTAAATACAATTATTATTTTACTCACCAGTTTACAATAATGATGATTTGCAGCAAGGAGAAAATAAAGTTCCTATCTTTTACGGCGATAGGAAAAACGTTTATTTGTGATAAATGTCAAGTTAGTTGACATTTAAAATTTATTGTTGGGATATTTTGTTTGTAAAGCGTAACGGAAAAAATTTAAATATTTAAATCTTCCCAAACTCTAAAATCTCTTAATATTCTGCTGTTCCTATCAATTAAGGTGCCGGTTCAATTTAAGTAGTTATACCTTTTTAATACAACATTGAATATAGATACTTGTATAAATTTGCCTATCATTATTACATTACTGATACTTTACCGAGCACACTTAAGAAAAGATGGACTGTACATATACCTAGTATTTAAATATATACCATATGTATGTACTAATATATGAACTTGTAAGCACATTGTAATGTATAATTCACGTACTAAATATTTTTTATTACTTCGATGTACAAGGGTAATTTGGAATTTGAATAAAAATTTGACATTTTCTCATTTCCTCAATGATTATATAGCAAAGACAAGTCGTCGGTTGTAGCACAGCGGTCCTATTATGCATAACTTAGATATAATGGTTCAGGTTGAGAGGGATAGTATGTAATAAAATACGGAATAAAGGGATTTTTATTAAAAACTCTCTTGGGTATCGTTTCTCTATGCTGGCATATCCAGTATATGAGATTACATATTCAGATTATTCATTCTACCTTGCCACTAACAAGGAAATGTATATCAACATTAATATTATATCTATTTGAACCGTGGACTCCTCCAACAAGTGAGTCTTATGTATACTATGACAAGCTTAATGAAGAGTTCTCAATTAATTTCTCTATTTTGGAAATAGAAACGTTAACACTCTCAGCCAGTCAATTAATACAGTCTTTCATGATTTAATGAAAGGAAAATCTCTTCAAAGACGTCAATGTCGATGTTGTGGGAAGAGAAGGTCCTATCAGTAATTCGGAATTCAAAATGAAAAGGAAAGGTCCTTAATTAATCAAACACCTTCATCTTTAAATAACCATCAATTGTATTCAATTACTAAACGATATTACATTATATGTATCAGATCTATGTGAAATTAAAGTCTTTGATTTTGACCACATGAACCCGACAAAGCTGACAATTAATTCTAAAATGTATGAAATTACAAAGCTTGGCCAGACGCTTTGCATTTTCTACAGAATGGCTTTAGAAGTGCTCCATAAAAAGTTCGTGCTTATTTCAATTTCGCACGAAATCAGATTTATTTTTAATTAAAGTTCTGTATCAATGCTCCATATAAGATAGGCTAAAGAATAATAAGTTATGTAAAGCCTTAACTACTACCATATATGAGCCCTTAACTATAATTAGCGAATGAATAGCTCCCAATTATAAAAGGACGAAATGTTTTTCTCAGAACCTCAATCCAATTTGGGCTCTCAAATTGTTTTGTAGAGAGGATGGGAAAAGTGGAAATATAACAAGGTGGGCCAGTTTATGTAAATAATAAGAAAAGGCTCAATGCCACTCAGGACGGTGGAGAAAAGAACGAGAAGATAAAAGGAGACGTGGGTCCGCAATTTTTGAGGATAAATATAAGCTCTCAATGCATTTGAGAGCATTTGGAAATTTCTTATATGGAAGAAAACGGGAGAATACCACCGTTCGAACACGACCGATTCGATCAGAAGAAGCATAAGAAGGAGAAATGCTTTTAGTCTCCTTTTCCTTGAAAGGTTCTTCACATTTTAATGACTCTTCTTTGTCTTTTTGGATCAGGGAAGGAAATTTCTTTTAACTCATCTTTGCTAAACTTTCCATTTATTTACATATCACCTCAGGAGGAAAATAATTAAAAGTGATGAAGGTGAGTTGGAGCGCTGAAAATTTCCCCACTTGTTTAATCAATTTTCTTTTAAATTGATTTCCACTTTCCTTGGTGGGAATCTCGTTTAATTGATGTTGATGCTTTGAACTCATGCTAACCCATCTTCCGTGAAATGTTCCATACAAAAGGTCCATTTTTAAAAGTAAAACTCCCCCTTTCCAGTAGGCTCAGAATATAACTTAACTATTAAAGATTTCTCCCATCCCTTTTAATGCTTTCCATATTTAATTTTAAAAGCGACTTTGATTTGGTTTTACATTCTTATATTTATCAAAAATTTTGCAGCTAAAATGAAAAATTATATGGCATTAGATTTGATTTGCATTAACTACGGCTTTACATTACATATATTATTTACTATGTTTAAGCATTTTTACCAAATAATAAATATTTAAATACTGCATAATAACACAATAACTGCATGATAATTATACCTTACTACAATAATTGCATAATAACTATACTTTAATACCATAATTACATAATAACCATAGCTTAAAACACAAATTGCAAAAGTACTTGAGTTTCCTTTATGAATGGATTTTTAGATTATAATATATTTACACAAATTAAATTGTAAGTATTTATTGTAAGAGTAGTTATAACATTATGTATTAAATAGTTACCAAGTTTATTATAGGAAAAGATATACATACATAGTATATTACTCCCAGATTGACATAAACTAGCGAGGTATATGGATATTTGGTCCTTAGGTGTGTCTGGGGTTATATATGTGAAAGGCGGTCGTTTTTTAAAGCGGAGGAGTAATAATGAAAATGTTTTTCCTTCCAAAGAGGTAATAGAGAAGAGAGTCGGATGAGTAGTGGAAAGGAAACCAATTTCCCTTTACTCATTCAGCTCCGTTTCAAGAAATGATGCTCATTTTCTTCCCCCGTTCAAGTCTCGTAAAAAGAGTAAAAGGATTCAAATATACTCAAATTCCCTAAAGAAAGTTCAGGTCGTCGGCCTCATATGGGTTTCTTTTTACAACTAATCGCTCACCAGACGAATCACCGCACGAGCAATGTTTAAATCCCCAAGAAGAGGGAATTGCATTAATATACCGAGGCCTTTACAAAAGAATGATTTGGACAACATCCTTCCATTTCAATGTTTTCCTACTAAAGGTCTTGAGACGCATTTGGCAAGGAGAATTGTGAGAGATTTCCCCCTTTGCCCCACTACTTCCCCATCCTGGAATATGATGACATGGATGTTGGAGAGGAGTAATGGTTAACAGACTAAATCCGCTTTGAGAATTCATTTAAGAGCCAACAAAGCTCTGCTTTATGTCTTCATCCTTCGATTACAAACTTCCTTGTCAAGCCATAGAAAAAACTTTTCTTTTTACCTCCCCTTCAATTGCTGGCGGAAAGTCGGAGTTGGTCGCCAGACAAGCGCAAATGAGGATTCAAGAATGAACATTAGTTGGGAATAAGACACTCGCCCATTTGAGGCACCCAAACCCCACTCGACTTCCCAACAAATTTTCTCAGATTTTCTCAAATTTGTAGGTTAGGAAGAGCTGTTGTAATGAGCCCCAACACGGAGGCTTCTTTAATTAAAAACCCAATTTGGAATGTGTATTTAAGAGATTTGTTTAAAGGAAATTAATAAATGAAGATTTTGTTTACCAAAATGTTGTGAGGTGAAAAAAGGGGAAGGCGTATCTGTATGCATTGGGATGGATGGGTCTTGAAGTTCTAATTCCGTGTTTGAGGAAGGACTTGGAGGATTCGAGCAAGGAAGTTTGAATCTCAGTTCAGTAGTCTCTTGATGGAAATAAGAGTTAATTGCGAGTATTTCAAATTACCTTCAAGGGGGAAATATTAGTGAGGGAGTTCCACTTTCATTTTCTTCATTGCTCACTCAAAGTCACTTTTATGATTTTATCCAAATACATATTTTTGCGTATGCAGAGTATGCACAAGGGAGGAGAGAGTCAAGATACAAATACTAATACTGCAACCAAAAACATACTAAAAACAAAATCCTGAAATTTCGAGCAAAACCGAACAACTGTAGAAAAAACCAAGCTAAACCGAGCAGTACATTATCAATGTTTTTTTAAAAGTTTGGAATTTGTCCTTGTCTAAACAGTTTTGAACAGACCTACTCTACATACATTACTTTATTCGGTGATCATACTAATTTGTTTAATATTATAAAACGTTTGTAAGCTCCTTGTGTACTTAAACCTACGGGCAACTTTATTAATTTTGAACAAAAAAGCAATGATGGTGGGGTTCAGCTCATCGACTTTTCATAAAATGTGGGCTGAGGCTGAGTGTACTGAATTTGTATCAACGATCGACTTTCGACTTCCGTGTATAAATAAAAGTCGTGTGCGTTATGAAGCCGCATCGCGTCCTATCGCATAAATAAATTTGCTATTGAAAGGCAATCCAAACAAGTGAAAAGTACGGAGCATGTAATTTTGTTAGGGGGTTTCAAGTCAATATTACTATGAACTTATACCTTGGTATTTCACGTAAAGTAAGTATGTATGTAAAAGCATGTTTACTAACTCCTCTTTACTTATTTACTCCCTCGGCCTTCCATCAAATCAAGAGGCTGGGAAAGAGAATGGGTAAAAATTGGTCTCACAAGGAACTCAAATGCCCTGACCAGGAATTTATTAATTTGCAAATTTCCCCATCCCTTTGATCTCGGAGCAGATGAGGCATGGAAGCCCATGGGTTCCCAATGTTCCGGATCAATAGCCTGTGCAATAATGAATGGGAGTGGTGAGGAGGTTTGAAGTATATTTGCTGAATGATTTCCCCGTGTTTTGAGGGCTGGCGTGATGTGTAAATAAGGTCGAGTTCCTCGGTATCGGTTCTCAAGTGAATGATCATTTGTTCTATAATGGATTCTCATTACTCACTCTCTTAAGTCTCTCCCCGAGTTGGGGTTTCCCTCCAGATATTCATGGGAGGGAATTCCTTTGACTTCTCCTAATGGGGAAGGATGAAGTGAGAGCAAACATCGTTTAAACCTGAGTGATGGAGAGGATTGAGTGGGAACAACAACCAGGAGTCCTTAAACCATCCGACCCACACTCCTTAAAATCAATGATCGTTAACTCTTATTTTCCCCTTTTTCTATTCTCTGAATATATGAATGTTATATATGGTGGAGCATTTTGTGACTGCCGTGCCTTTCCCCACTACAAGCCTCGCCACGCCCTAGAGAAAGGCCGTGCGGGTTTTGGTGCGAGTTAGTCAATCTGCTCAAATCCTTCAACCCCCTTGAGCCAATTTTTCCACGAGTGCTTCCCTCCCGATTCATTCCGCAGAGAGAGAGGGAAAGTTGGTTTGAGGATAACCCTTTCCATATATACTAGGGCCCGATGAGCCCCAAAGGAGATAATCTATATCCATTACAGGAGGAGAACGGATTTTTAACGGCTTGATCGCTCAATCATCACGCAACATTCATTCTCATTAGAGGAGTCCTTGGATCCACCGTGGCCTTTTGGCCCAACTCGCGGAATTTAAAGTCCGGGCAGCTTTCGCCAAATATCCGTCTCTATTTGCTCCTTTAACTCCTCATCCGCAACCTCGGGGTTGAAATGTACGAGACGTTACTTGCTAAACGCCTCCTAAAGGAAGACACTCAACTTTATCTCACTTTCGGAATAGTGTGAGAATCGGTCCGCTCCTTCTCCTATTCACTTAAATGCAATAGCCAACCCTTCCCACCATTGATCCTATTTACTTGGGAATAATGAGGGAAGTTAATTTAAACAAAACTCTTAATTTGAATTTCTCACAGTTTCCCCTAATTACCCCTCTTCATTTTTAAACTTTGCAATGAGCGCTTCCCCATCATCCCCACTAGATATGGGAGCAGATGAAAGTGAGAGTTTACGGCTCGTTGGAATTCCCCTCTTTTGACTATTTTTATGAGGGAGAATGGGCAATTTGGGAGAGAAAGAGAAACACACAATATTTATATACGAACAGACTCCTGATAGGAACAGAGCGAATAGGAATCTTGAGATATACATTCAACCATATCCATATACAAAGAGTAACATTTCTTACTTTCATATCCTTCATTTCTTTTCAGAGCTGAGGAAAGTTGTTTGGCTAGGGAACATATAGTGTATATTAAGGAGTAGGTGAGGAACACGGCGTATATGGCGTTCACTTAACCCTCAGTCTCCGAAGAAAGAAAAAGATTATTTCGGCCAAGGGATGTGGAGATAGAGGACATTCATAGAGAAAGAGGAAGCTGACAGGGAACAAGCGGATTCTCCAACGTCCCTATCTCTTTAATATGACATGAGGCATGCGATGGACTGTAATGTTATATAGACTCTTCAGGAAAGAGAGGGAAAAAACGGAATTGACCAAATGCGAAAATAGACTCGTTCACAATGTCCCATTTTCTTCAACTTCTTCCTCAAAACTCATTCCTTACCTTTTTCTCTTTCTCCTTTTATTTTGAATGGCGAAGGAGAGTTCGTTTTTTTCTACTTCTTCTCTTTCAAATCCTCCCCCAGCTCTCACCAATATTTATACAATTTCACATTTCTTTCAAATACACGATAAATCAGAGATTCTTTTACAGATTTTTAGCTCCTGAGAAATTTTGAAAAGCTGTGAATTTCATGCCTCATAAACCACACCAGTGATTAATAGCCCTCTAAAAGAAATTATGTTGAGTGGTCACATGCAATTAAAAAAAGAATTTGTTTGATGTTAATTTGTAATAAACCTTAAACGTGCACATTACATTCTCGCACGTTTTTTGAACGCAAGGAAGGGTGCAATATGCAAGATTTAATTTCAATACAACTTTGAAATTTAAACATTAAATGAGGAAATATTTAAGCCCAATTTGGGTTTAATTCGGAGGAGGCGCAGGAGAGGAACAATGGGGGTCTCGTGGGTCCATAGATGGGTTGGAAGAGATAAGTCGTGGAAAGAAAAGGGCAGGCTCCTTTGGGTTTCTCTCACGGTGCGAAAATGGAGTGAATTAAAATAAATGAGGCTTTGGGCAGGGAGAAAAGTTAAATAATATGGAAAAGAGTTTGATTAGATTGCGATGGGTGGATGGGCTCCCACCAATTCCCCCCACCCAACTTCTCCAAAAATGTGGAGGGAAGTGGTTGCGTGTGTGGGGGCCGTTAGGCCCAAGAATGTGATATCTTTGAGCGGAGAGGGTCGTGAAGGGGCAAAGCAGGGATTTGCATTCTCCCCGGCCCTCTCCCATGACACTGGTCGTCCGAGTCTCATCTCCCGAAGGCTGGAACAAAATGGGGTAATTAGCCGCCCTCACACAAAGGATCATGCAAGTGTTCCCACAGACCCATTCGCACATGATAACTTTTTATTTATCTTCCCTTTTCTCGAGGTGAGGAAGCGGAGGGAGAAAACAAGTTGGGAGAATGTTTTCCGGCCGGAGTAATGAAACTCGAATTTGATGCGAGAGAAAAGGAACAACTCTCTTTTATGTATGCAATTCATGTAGGGAAGATGTTTTATGGGGGTCCCCTTTCCCGGTGAAACATCTGCTTGCCAAATTACGGGCCGAACCATACGAGCATTCTATAAATTCCTAAACGATGGGAGAAAGGTCGGATTATTAAATGGGATTTCTCAATCCTCCCCATCTCATCCCTTATAATTTCTTGGGAAGAAAAAGTTTGTGGGTAATTGAGGGCCTTGCTCATTAAAATTCAGGTCTCGTCGGCCTCGTAATCTACATTTCTTACCTCCGCTCCCCCACTTCATTCGATCTCACTCATCCTCAGTGGCTCCCATTCGGAAAATTCGATTTTGAAGGCTGCGAAAGAACCTCTCAATGTCGGGAAGCTCCGAGAGTGAAATTGATCGGAGGAGAATTATTATTAGAGCGGAGACCCTCAATAACCCTTAATTTGAATAAAGGGAACATAATGGTTCTTATCTCTCCAAAATGATTATTAGGACCCGCCGAGCGATGAACACGATTTTCACTTATTTCCCTATCATGAATTTAATACGTTGGAAATCCGAACCTCTCCATTTCACTTTCTCCCTCTCTTGTAAATTCATTTATTTCTTAACCTCCAAATAAACCTAACCTAATTTATTAATCCCGAATAGATATAAATTTTAGCACCTCTACATACATATTTACATATTGCTTATTTAGCACCTGTACAATATATTTATACATATACCTTGAGACAAAATATTGATACAAGTATTAGCATGTATAACATATATCCTACATACTTATATGTAAATATTGCTTACAAGACTTACAACTATTCAAGGAAATTGAAAATTTCCATTATGGTATTCAATTCACATGCAATTACTCATTCATTAAAAAATTACCATTTATATTTTAGTTATATTTTCAAATTTCCATCATAATATAAAAAATTTGATTTATAGGGAGTCTAAAATGCTAGCGTAATACATAATAGGGTAAATACAAAATGGCGTAATTGTCAAGGCGTAATATTAATATGGCTTAAGTAAATAATGGCGTAATGTTAATATAGCTTAATATTAATATAGCGTAAGTGTTTAATGGCGTAATATTAATATAGCTTATGTATTAAATGGCGTAGTATTATAATGGCGTAAGTATTTAATAGCTTTGAACTTTAATA